>CM036536.1:9276436-9481436 GCA_020745685.1 Tautogolabrus adspersus | reverse complement strand
TGTGTGCTTGTGTGCTTGTGTTTGTGTGTGTGTGTGTGTGTGTGTGTGTGCGTGTGTGCTTGTGTGCTTGTGTGTGTGTGTGTGTGCGTGTGTGCTTGTGTGCTTGTGTGTGTGTGTGCTCATCGTTTGGTCTTCAACAGAACCCTATTACAACTTATTCCATGTGTAAACTTTAAAATATAATGCTTGTATTATAAATTGTAGTACAGAAATATACATATCAGGTACTGAAAGTTTTTTTTGATCCTTCACCATTTAAAAAAAAGTGAAATTCTTAATGATCGTGAATCTAAAATTAATTTGCACATAACATTAAAAGTGATTGATTGTGTTATATATAATCAGTATCAAATGTATCACACTTGGAATATTCATATATGTTTCCTCGTAAGTAAAATGTCCATAAAGTTGGATTGAAAATAATTATAATGGTTCATTTTTGAATGCATACAAATATATTTGTATCTAATTCAAGTTTAAATGCATTCCTGTGTGGTATGTGTTTCTCTTATTTGTTTCTTAGAATACATTTGTATGTCCTCTTTGAAATAATAAAGTCTAAAAAGATAAGAACTTGTGCGCACAAGAATATATATATACTGTATATATAACTTTTTGGGACTTCAGGTGACATTAGAGCTATGAATGTGAATTTTGGTAAGAAATTACGCCATATTTTAACAAGCTGTATGAATCAGCACTTTAGCTTCCACTGAGGCCTCCAAAGTTTTGTGTAGAGATTTCCATGTTTTTAAAGGGATCACAATAAAAGTGAAATATACACTTTTAAAATTAAAACATAGCCTGAATTTTGATAATTATTATTTGAGCTCTGACAACTAGCCTATTTGAAATTCAAAAAACAAATGAAGACTGCTGCTGGCTATGCTACATTAAAAGATGAATAAAAAGGCTATAAAGTTTTAATTTACTTGACAGCGGCATAAAGAAACATCTTAAACTAAATTTAGGGGGATATGTAGGCTACATAAGATATTATTCAGAAGTTATCCGAGGAAATGTAACGGAATCCTTTTCTGGTTTAAAAGAAATATCGACTCATAAGAAACATTTGTTTGCTCCTGTTAAGTGTTATTATATGATTGCGCCCTTACTCTGAAGGGACAACGTGATGACGTCACTACATTCTAGTGAGGGAATGCGCAGGTCACTGTCATGTTGTTGCATATTGTTATTGAACTGACTGGACAGTAGTCAGTCATTTATTCAAGAGAATAAATACGCCATAAAGGCTAAAGAGAATCTACCGCTTTGCTTATTATCCACCACGCCAGCGACGAGGAGTCACCGCTCCATCACAGCTTTACAGGTTATGGGCCCAGGAAGAGTTAGGACACAAGCAAGTTAACGAGCATCACGGACGAATTACCGTAAGGAGTTGCCGCGCAGAAAAGACACGGAACTTGTACATGCTAGGTTAACGTGAGTGCTTTTGTGTACCAGCCTGGAGATAAGTGGACGTTAAGATTCTCGAAGGAAGTATACCGTGAGTAGCGACGTATAACGCGAAAGCGCGAAGATAACAACCTAGCTTAGCAATGAAAGTATAGCAAGCTAAGAGAACAAAGGCTACTACTAGCCCCCGAGTGAAATTGGCGCGTTAGCAAAAAAATGGCAAGCACAACAACAGGAATCATCGCAGCAAAGCTTTTATTTGATGGATCAGAAGACAAATATGAACTTTGGGAAACGAGATTTCTAGGCCACTTGCACATTCGTAAGCTAAAGGGGACAATATTGAACGAGCCTGTCGGCGCCAACGCTGAACAACTAGCCCAAGATGGCGCGAAGAATGTTGATTGTTACGCTGAACTGGTAAGACTGATAGATGATAAAAGCCTATCGCTGATCAGACACGATGCAGCCGATGACGGCAGGAAAGCCCTGGGAATATTGAGGGAACATTATTCGGGAAAAAGCAAGCCCAGAATAATAAACTTGTACAGGTCTTTGACCAAGTTAAGCATGGCAGAGAACGAGAGTGCTACTGACTATATGATAAGAGCAGAGAACGTCATTACTGCTTTGAGAGATGCGGGTGAGACCATGAGTGATGGACTGACCATAGCCATGGTATTAAACGGACTACCAGACTCTTTCAAGCCACTAGCTGTCCATGTAACACAGAATGAAGATAAGGTTACATTCACAGACTTCAAGAGAAGGCTACGGATTTATGAAGAGTCTGAGAAGGTTAACACCGTAGAATCCGCAGACAACGTGATGAAGACGAGTGTGAGGCTAAGCCGAGGCCCCGCCAAAACGCAAGCCAGTAGCAGAAAAAGTGAAGATTCCGACGTGAAATGCTACAGGTGTGGAATAAAAGGACACAAGTCAAGGGGATGCTCTATAAAAGTGTGGTGCAGTTACTGCAAGAGCAACACACACCAAGAGTCGATATGCAGGAAAAAGAGGACTCAAGATGGAGCCAGAAGAGTCGCAGAGGAACCGATTAGCGACCAGGACCACCTCTTCAAGGCCAAGCACACCAAAATAAAGAAACCACCGGACAATGTGAACATAAAGGGCATCATGGTGGACGGGGGAGCGACATCCCACATTGTCAATGACATCGAAAAGTTCCAGAGCTTCGATGACTCGTTCCGACCCGAATCACATTCAGTGGAGTTGGCTGACGGAACCAAGTGCAGCGGAATAGCACAACGCAGAGGAACGGCGGTGATCTACCTACTAGACAACGCTGGATGCCAGCACAGAGCGCAACTTCGAGAGGCACTGTACATACCTTCATACCCACATGACATCTTTTCGGTCGCAAGAGCACTAAACGGAGGAGCGACGATCACCTTTAAGAAAGAGGACAGTCGCATTGTTACAAAAGATGGTAGCAGGTTTGATATCCATGAATGTCAAAATTTGTTTTACTTGCCAACTGTTGAAGTGAATGTTGACCAATGTAAACAATGCATTTGTCATGATGTACAAACCTGGCATGAGATTTTGGGTCATTGTAACTATGCAGATGTACAGAAGTTACAGGGTATAGTGAATGGCATGGAGATAAAGGGAGGCGCAGTAAAGCCAGCATTTTGTGAAGTGTGTACACAGGGCAAATTCACCCAGACAAGGAATAGGGAGCCAGACAGTAAGGCTAAGAAACCTTTGGAACTTGTGCACACTGACTTAGCAGGTCCCATGCGTACACCGAGCATAGATGGACACAAATATACACAGTCTTTTACAGACGACTTCTCAGGTACAATAATGGTGTATTTTCTAAGGTCCAAAAGCGATGCAGTACAGGCCACAGAAAGGTTCTTAGCAGACATAGCACCTTATGGAGACGTCAAGTGTATCCGTTCAGACAACGGCACTGAGTTTACATGTGGAGACTTCCAAACACTGTTAAGGAAGAATAAAATCAGGCACGAGACGTCTGCGCCTTATTCGCCCCACCAAAACGGCACAGCAGAGAGAGGGTGGCGAACATTGTATGATATGGGCAGATGTTTTCTGATAGAAAGTAAACTACCAGACAAGCTGTGGAACTATGCTATCCAGACAGCAGCTTACGTGAGAAACCGGTGTTACAGCAGACGCACAAAGAAAACGCCATACGAGCTGTTAAATGGCAGGGTACCAAATGTATCCAAACTGCAAAAATTTGGATCAGTGTGTTTTGCCTACAAGCAAGAAAAGGGCAAGCTTGACTCTAGGTGTGAGCAGGGTGTATTCATAGGCTATGACAAAAACAGCCCAGCTTACCTGGTATACTATCCTGACACAGAGAGGGTTCAGAAACACAGGTTGGTAAAATTCCCAACCAAGGAAGCCACAGAGAGAGAAACACAAACGCCTGAGTCACACATAGAATGTAGCGATAGAGAGGTACATCCCAAGGTCAATATGGAAGAAAATGTTGAAGATGAATGTGTGGAAAATGTACAAGGTCAGGGTGTTCAAAGTGGAGCTTGTGAGGTTTTACCTGAACAGACTGTAAACAGAAGGAACCCACCAAGGAACAGAAGGAGACCATGTCACCTGCAGGAGTGTGAGACCGAGGACAAGGTTGACAAACTGCAAACATGCGTTGATTACTGTTACAGAGCTGTATGTGACATTCCGCAAACCTACCAGGACGCCATGGCGTCAACAAAGTCAAAGCATTGGAAAAATGCAATGGACGAGGAGGTGCGATCACTGGAGGAGAACAAGACTTACAGACTCACTCAGTTGCCACCGGGTAAACAGGCAGTGGGGGGTAGGTGGGTCTATGCACTCAAGAGTGATATCAACGGATCTGACAAGTACAAGGCGAGGTTTGTAGCGAAAGGCTACAGTCAAAAACAGGGAATTGACTATGAAGAGACATTCTCACCCACAGCAGATATGACAAGTGTGAGAGTGGTCATGCAAAAGGCAGCACAGGATAATCTTATCTTGCACCAGATGGACGTTAAGACGGCCTATCTGCATGCACCGATTGACTGTGAAATATATATGGAGCAACCACAAGGTTTTGAGAAAGAGTCTGAAACAGGTGAAAAAATGGTGTGTAAATTACAGAAGTCTCTATATGGTCTAAAACAGTCTGGGAGAAATTGGAATCTGATGTTACATGCATATCTAACTGAGAATGGTTTTGAACAGAATCCTGCAGACAACTGTGTGTACACAAGGGAAAAACATGACAAAAAGGTTATTTTGATCATATGGGTTGATGATCTTATTGTAGCCGCTAGCGATGAGGATGTACTGAGCAGTGTGAAAAGAATGCTCGCAGAGAGGTTCAAAATGAAGGATCTAGGGAGGTTGAACCATTTTCTGGGGATTGATTTTAACCAAACAGAGGGTCAGGTTACAATGTCACAGCAGAAATATGCAACCAAGATACTAGAACGGTTTGAAATGCAGGATTGCAGGCCAAGAGAGACTCCATGTGAGCCAAAGCTTGAGTACTCAGAGGATGCTGAAAAAAATGATTGAGCCAAAGAAGTACAGGGAGGCAGTGGGAAGTTTAATATACTTGTCCACATGCACTCGACCAGATCTAAGCTTTGTGGTCAGTAAATTATCTCAGCATTTTGCTGAACCAACCGAAGAACACTGGAACACAGTAAAACACGTGTTCAGATACCTCAAAGGTACAAAAGAAAAGGAGTTATGCTTCAAAGGAAGCAACACAAAGAGACTAGGTCTCAGAATGTACTGTGATGCTGACTGGGCATCAGATGTAACAGATAGGCATAGTATAACAGGATATTGTGCCAGTTTGAGTGAGGGAAGCTCTCTCATCTCATGGAAAAGCAGAAAACAACCAACAGTAGCGTTATCTACATGCGAGGCTGAGTATATGTCTTTAGCATCAGCCTTACAGGAATGCATTTACTTAGAACAGCTACTAGAAGGCATGGACAAATACAAATATACACAAACAAAGGTGTACGAAGACAACCAGGGTACTATTGCACTAGCCAGAAACCCAGTAAGCAGGCAAAGGTGCAAGCACATAGATATTAAGTACCACTTCATCAGGGAAACTGTAAATAATGGAAGGGTAACTTTGGAATACTGTCCTACTGAGCAAATGATTGCAGATGTGTTGACAAAGCCAGCCACTAAGCTAAAGCTAAAGAAATTTGCTCAGGATATGTTTGGCACTTAAAAGTGCAGAGTATATTTGTGTGTTAAGCCTAAGGGAAACATTGTTATTGTTCTGTTTTTCATGTAACCCAGTGAGCTAAGTGCGAGTGGGGGTGTTAAGTGTTATTATATGATTGCGCCCTTACTCTGAAGGGACAACGTGATGACGTCACTACATTCTAGTGAGGGAATGCGCAGGTCACTGTCATGTTGTTGCATATTGTTATTGAACTGACTGGACAGTAGTCAGTCATTTATTCAAGAGAATAAATACGCCATAAAGGCTAAAGAGAATCTACCGCTTTGCTTATTATCCACCACGCCAGCGACGAGGAGTCACCGCTCCATCACAGCTTTACAGCTCCGTTCACAGCTCAGACATGTTTTATGTTTGACCGCCCTCTAGCGGCAAATAATAGGAAGCACCGAAAGCCACCTGTAGTATCAAATTCTGCCCACCAGATGGCGATGTCTTGTAGGCGGAAGCAAATACCTCACAGAGAGGAAAGGGGAGGAAGTCAGGAAGCTGCTTGTGACAGCCAGCCGTATCACAGAACAGCACTGTGTGGAAAAAAAGGCCGGGTTGAGCTTCATCTCTTTTCTTTTCGGTTAGGAACAAGACGCTAAATCCGTTACCGACATGTCGAAAAGCACCATGTCCGCCCGTTTCAGGAGAGTGGACGTGGACGAGTACGACGAGAACAAATTTGTGGACGAGGATGACGGAGGGGAAAACCAGCTGGGTCCCGACGAGGCAGAGGTGGACTCCCTCATTAGACAATATCCTTTTTTTTTTACATGATTAGCTAGCATGTGTGTTAGCATACACGATCTGATCGGACAAACAGGCGCAGTCGACGAGTGTGTGTGTACGTATATAGGGCTACGAATTATCTGCATCATTTATTCACTGTTATAATATGCGTCCTGCTGCCTGCATGAATGGGCGTTCTGCAAGTAGGCCAGTCACTGTTCAGACTTGCCTGACAGTCACATTCCAGGGATTTCTGCTCCCAGGCTACACAAGCTGGGTTTTTACAAGCTTTCATGCATGCGTTTAACTACTAGTTTACCATTTTATTTAACAGAAATGCATTTGGATACTCTAAACCTAGTGTGTAGTGAGTGATGTAGTAGCAGGGGTTTGTGTTCAAAGAGCTAATTTGTACTCATTGCAGTCTACATTTTGGTAAGAAGTCTTAATGGAGAAGCTTTAGATGTGTTACGAGTGTTGCTGTGAAATCTGTATTCAGCTGAGCGTTTGGTTTCAACCCAGTAGTCCTTATAAGGCATTCAAGTGCTCTACTTCCTCATTGAAGACAGTAACCTCCCACCACCACCTCACACTGCTGGAAGATTAAAGGACAGGTCCAAATGTTTTCAAATCTTACTAACAATATTCAAAGTATAAACATAGAATCAATTCCTACTCTCTGTGCTGTCTGTTAAAAATACAAAATCCACTCCATGTTGATAGTTTTCTGTTTTAGTTTTACAAAGACAGACTGTTACATAAGTAGTTTGTACTTAAACAACTGTGACTGTGCAGAAGAAGTAGAGCTATGATTTTGTCCCCCATCAGCTACATTTGAGCTACACTTGCACAACATTAAAACCCCATGTTTGATTTGAAATAGCAGAAAGTGTGAAATGTTGAAACCGAGAAATGTCATTGTTTTAAGAAAACTGCATGTTAATTTTGTAGTTGAGGCCAGCAACACATTTCCAAAAAGTTGGGACAGTGGCAACAAAATGTGTGATGGCATGGGGGTGCATTAGTGCATGTGGCATGGGTAACCTGCACATTTGTGAAGACACCATTAATGCTGAACCATACATACAGGTTTTTTGATTAACATATGCTGCTAATTAGACGGCTAATATTTCAAGAAATGCCTTGCTTATTTCAGCAACACCGTGCAGAAACACGTGCTGGACGTGTAAAACAGCATGGCTCTAGTAGAAGAGTCCTTGGGTTTAAACTGGCCTTCCTTCAGTCCTGAATTAAAACCTATTGAAAATGTTTGACGCATTATGAAGTGTAATATAAGACATGGAGACCCTGAATTGTTGAACGGCTGAAATCCTACCTCGGTCCCTGTGGTTCTGGGTAGCATCCTTAACCTCTCTGCACAGGAAACCTCATGGAGGCTTTACATGCCGTTCTAAAGAATCCACCAATCAACACAAAGAACCAGAACGTCAAGGTGGGTTCGGATTTCTTTACATATAATGATTAATCATTTGCCACATTTGTTTTTGTTTTTAAAATCACTTTCAAATAAATTTCACACTCTTAAATGATGAAATAACAAACACCATTAGTGAGGAAAAGTTCCTTAAAGTACTCGCTCATGGTATTCATCTGTCTTAATGCACAGATTTAACACATCAATGTGCTGAAGTAAAAGCATCATTAATCCAACTAAAATCTTTTTCAGAGCAGATCTGAGTTCTGCATAAAGTGATCCTAAACTTAAAAGTGTGTGCTGCTTAATTACTCATCCATGTTATATGTCATCAATAAAAAAGTAGCCTGAAAAAGAGGAGTGGGAGAAGTGTGCAGTAGTTCAGAGGTCTGGAAACAGGTTAATGTGAACTCTGTATTTTCTCTCAAATGTCTTCCTGTCTCTTCTCAGGAGCGAGCAGAAGGTTTGGTGCTGAAGGTGCTCAGCGCCTTTAAGAGCAGTGACATTGAGAAAGGGGTGCAGTCCCTGGATAAGAACAGTGTGGACCTGCTGATGAAATACATCTACAAAGGCTTTGAGAGGCCGTCAGAAAACAGCAGCGCGGTCCTGCTGCAGTGGCACGAAAAGGTAATTAATCACACTTCAGTGTCTGACCATCTTTTAACTTTAAGTCTTACAGATGCACCAATCCAAGCTCTCGCTAAAGACTGATTCTTCCATCCTGAGTTATATGTATACCCTATATATAAACTCAGTATTACTGCCTGATTCTTATATATATCCTGACTTATAAACTGTATATCCTAAAAATCCTTTACATAAATGAATGGCCGGTCTGAATTGCTTCTAAAACATTTCCGTTTGGTGCATCCCTCTTTGATTTTCCACTGTATGGACTTATGGAGAAGCTGTTATTTGAGATAAAAACAATGAGGAGGATTAAATCACCCTAAGATGATCCTAAGTGAAGTATGAAGTCAGTGCCTCCATTCTTTTCTTCTTTTAGCACATTTGGTTGATCAAGAACGTGTTGGCTCTGTAAACATGTTCTCTAAAGTGGTTTTCTCTTAGATTTGGCTCTTAAAATAAAAGTCCTCCTGTAGTTCTGTGTTTCAGAAACTGACAGATTAGTGATCAACAGGTCTAAATGAAAGAATGAATATTGAATATTATGTACCAGCTATACAGTTTGAGTTCATGGTGGAACTGAGAAAGACTACAGAGCAGCCAGAGATAACAGAGACTGAGATTTAGCACTTTAAAAATAGCCTGATCATATTTGTCTTCCCGTGTCTGCAGGCTCTGGCAGCTGGAGGAGTGGGCAGCATCGTCAGGGTCCTCACAGCCAGGAAAACGGTTTAAAAAGAGGAGCGGAGGATCGGTTCACTCCACATCACTGACAGATACAGGAGGACTGCTTCTGCACTGAACTGTTCATGTAATCTAACAGACCGCATAAGGACTGAAAGGAAAAGGTGTCTTTTTTTTTTACCTGATGTAAAAAAGAAAAAAAATCATGCTGCGTCCAAGGCTACACTAAAAAAAGAATATCGAATCTGAGTTACATTAGGTTAAATAAAGCAGTTTCTTCTTTCGTCCTGTGCATGATCACAGCCTACTCAACCATAATCCTCACAGGGTGCTACAGACAACTCTTCACCTCATGTGTCTGCCCCCCCCCCACTCCCTGTGTCACTTATCCTCCTCATTCTACACACAAATGGTTCCCAACCAAACCTAAAAACACCTGCCTGCTACACAAATCTAACCAATGGCATAGGCACTAAAAAGGAATAACACATTTTTTTTCTACAAAATAAAAGATCATGGCTTGACTGAAAAAAAAGGAAAATCAAATTAGGGTGACAATAGGTTAAAAAGTGTATCTTAATCTTTACAATGATCTGAGTAATACAAGATCAAATGGCACAAAAAACTAGGAGAGAAACACGCGGACTTAACGGGGGAAACTACAAGTTGACGGCCTTCATTTTTTTTGTGGTCACACGCCAAAATATGTAGTTGGCCGCTGCTATACACTGAACCTTCACACTCATCTGGGCAAACACAACAGGCATGACTGGCAGCAATGTGTTCTCCCTTCACTTGGACACAAACACACACAGAGGGTTGCAGCTTTGATTCTCTCAGGAAAACTCTCTGTGTTTTTTTCTCTGCAGCAGAGACTTCCTGATGGAATCAAAGCCAGACTCTGTGTCAGTAAATCCTCTCTTGCTCTGACACTTTAGCAGTGGGAGTAAAGAGCACATTCACAGATGGAGGGTGCTGGATTTACTCATGGGGGTCTTTGTGCACCCACAGGAGGCAGGGTAGAAGTGAGTAGGGGGTTGGTGAAATCCATCCATCAGTTTCACGCCACAAGCTGACCCAGTTAAGGATTATTACTCACGATGCATCTCCACCACCACTCATATTAATCCCATTTCACTGTTCCTCTCATCCACTGTATGTCTGACTCACTCTTGCACCCTCTGCTTCTGTGCAGGGCGTCATGTGACTCTGCTGGTACTCTTAAGAACTAGCATCTTTTATTTTCTGTACCTTCAGGAAAATCACCCTGAGAAACCATTCTCAGTTTTTTATTTTCATTTTTTGGAATTTAACAGAAAAATATTCTAGGATGAAGCATTTTGCTCTTGATTTTGTTTGTGTTTCATACTAATGATTTATTTTTTGCGTCAGTGGGAATCCCTACGTAACTTAAAATGAAAATCACTACTTAAAAGGGTAAGCATGCTCTGTGTGCTGAGGGGGATATGATAAAATATAGAATTTAGTGTCTCTGGAAATAGAGAGGGACTTCTATGTGATGAAAAGAGAAATATTGTTTGCATGATTCCACTTTTGACAATATTTTCTTAAGCATTTCATGCCCGTCTTTTGTACATGTTTTGTGACTCTTCTGGAAGAATCAAGTGATTTTTTTTTCTTATTGAATTTGAGTTCAAATACGTTCTCATTCCTTAAAAGAAATCCTCCACTTATGTTTTGTTCTGCAATTTTTAAGTCATGCTGTTATTCCCAGAATGACTTTTTATTTCCATTTTTTTTGTAACATGAGCAGGAAAACGTGGAAAGTTAAATCTGCCTGTTCAGGTAGATGACGTCTGTTGCCAAATGATTTATTTAGTTTCATGAAAATCATGAAACATACTTGTAGAATTTAGGTTCCCTTGTGTTAGGAGAAGAATTCTGAAGATAAAGTGATGGAGTTATAATAATAATAATAAGTACAAAAAGGAACATGAAAGTGTAAAAAGTTTTTGTTTTAAAAAGAAGCTACTTCTGCAGACCGTGTGATGAGAACAGTGTAATGTCTTGTTTGAGTTCATTTCCAGAGTGGACATTCTCAGTGGATGTTGCTTTTTTTTTTTTTTTTAAACAGAAAAACTCTATCACAAGTCTCACAAGTTTCATCAGTGGATATTTAGACATGGGGTGTCCATGTTTGAATACTGTCATCAGTGATGATGCATCCAGACATTAGATTGATTTTTCTAATGCAGTAACGTCTGGTTTGACATGAAAACTGAAGAGAACCCTTCACTTTCTTTTTCTGCTTCATGTAACTCCGGACAGTGATGCTCTTCTGGCCGAGAAGACGAAGGAGCACACCAGACTGATGTACAAACTGCCTTACTCCATATTCCTTTTTTATGTTTGTGCGTTTTTGACAAAAAAAAACAACTAAAATAAAAGGTATAAATGCTGACCATGACCTTCCATGACCTCTGATGATATTTGTCACTAACACACTTTGGGGAATGAAACCTGCGGACTATATTAACTAGTTCAAATTTAAATGTAGGGTTTTGTTGATAGAAGTCTTAAAAAAGTTTGCCATCCAAGGCTTGATTTTTATGACATCACACAGTGTAGTTAACGCCTCCTTTAAAGGAAGAACATGTGACTTTTTGATCCAGTAGATATCGCCCTTGAGCACCAGCATGAAGCCAAAACAACTCGAGCTGCATTGTTGTGCTAGCAGGCTAATGGTAGTGCTCTTTATGTAAATTTACACAAAATGACCGTGATCTAAAACGCTTACGTGACATTCAAATAAGCAGTGAGTACAGTATGTTATTCTTCTTTTCTCTAGTCCATCAATTAAACAACTTTTATACGCAAGGGGAGGAGCCGGCCGGCCGTCCCGTCCATGTAAACACAATGTAGATACGGCTCAGACAACATCACAGACAGCGGGACTCGGGTGTCACACTCATTGTAGACAGTCATGACTCAGAGTTATTTTCAGAGGATATACAGTACTGTATTTCTGCTGTATTTCTGTGTAAAATGTCGAGCATTCAGCCTTTAAGAGAATTAGAACATTCTGTGACTGCTGTACTTTTCCCTTTTTTTGGTTGCATTTATCAGGGATGCAAAGTTTCAATGATTTAGTTTGTAATCACTTTCCATCTTCATAATCTTAAATGCTGAACTGAATTCTACTTCAGATTTTTTACAGTGCGTTGCTTGCAAGTGGCAGAACTTCTCCATTTCATTTTTTAAAGTCCCCATCATTTTATCCACCCTATTTATTCAAGAATATGTGGATGTGTCAGATTGTTGTTAATTACACATTTAAATTTTAGATTTTAAAATAAAAAACATCATTAATACAACCTAAAACATAATAACATAGAGTGCTATTAACATGTTATTCTTGTGTATTTGTCACTTTGCTGTAAGTAGCTTGATAAGTTGTATTCCTGTCGTTAAGTCCTCTCCTGAGTGTAACTCTTATTAGATTCTTTCGTGCTCAGATGTGTGAGATGCTTCTTGAGGATCAAAGCTGGTTCTTGCAGTAGTGCTGCAGGTATTAGTTATTAACTTTAGCTTCAATCTGTATTCATTTATTACACTTTTATTACAAAATGGTTACCATAGTTACAGTATGACAATACTTTATAAGAAAAAACAAACATATTTACAAGTCATAAAAATAAAATACATCTTGGTATGAACTATTGGATGGAGCAGTATGGCACATTGATGATGTAATCAGTGTAAAGATAGGATACACTGTGTATTAAAGGTTACTACCTGAGGATGTTTAATATGTGACAGTCAAGTTTTCTATCGTCAGAATAAGCACCACGTCTCGACTCGAAGGCTAAACAAAGGTGGGAAACTGCTCGTTCTCGTCCGAGCACTTCCCAATAAGTTAATAATAGGTAGATGTAAATAAAAGGCTAGCTAAGATTTCATGATTAGGGTTGAAGCCTATCTTAGCCACAGGTGGATGCTCAGCTCTGAGGAGGAAACATGATCTTATAAATACATCTTTGGGTGCGGAAAATAAGGGAAAATATCAATCATCCTACAACAGCCTGAGGTAAGGATTCCAGGATTGAAGCCAATAAAAAGCCAGTTTTATCCAACATCCAGTTAACCATCAGTGACCTGGATTGTTTGAATCTTTTTCCTTATGTCTTCGGGGCTGTTTTCACTCTCTGTCTTCTCTCACCTGAACACAAAGTCTCTTTTTTTTTCAGTTTCTTTACCGGTGTGGCAGCTCCCCAAAACCACAAACTCTCTCTTTTATCCTAGTATGTTAAGGTCACAACTCATCAGCGCACCTTCTGTCCTGCGTCTCTTAAAGTGCTCTCAGTAGGGGTAGGCAGAGACTGCGATGTAGACGATGAAGGTTGTCTGGTACTCTATGCCTCCGTCTTCGCTGTAGGACAGGGCTCGCACCTTCATGCGGTACGTCTGAGGCTCTCTGAGCGCCTGCGTGGTGAACAGCACTCCCTTCAGGTTCTCGTCTCGCAGGGCAAAAGGTAACGTGACGTCCTCGTCTACAGCTAAGAAGGTGGTTCTCGGGTGCATGACCCCGTCCTGCGTGTAGGCCACCAGTCTGATCAGGTCCTGGTTGGCTGCAATGCCAAAGGGTAGAGACAACAGCTTGTACTCCAACGCGTATGGGCTCAGCGCACACTCGAGGTCGTTTGGTGGGCAGTTCTTCAGGCAAAACCTACAACAGAGATAACAGATTTATGCTAAATAATCGAGGAAAGGAGTCATACGTTATATAAAATCGAAAACTCTTTGCCAGGAGGTTAAAGACCCCCCTTAACTCCACCTCTTTGTCTGTTACTAGCTTAATCAAAGATAGGCTGAGATAAACCAAGAGGGGACATCACAGCGACTATGTTCATGTTTTATACAGTGTACAGAGTTTAGACCACAGACCTGGTTGTCAACCGTCATGCATTTTCTCCCAGTAAACATAATTTGTGTAAAACATTTCAAACAAAAGCAAAACAATCTACACAAGACAATCACGATGTCTACAGTCTGTGAAGAAATATGTCTTGACTGGGTTGATCTTATTTCTTCAAAGCTTTACCCTGTGGCTGCGTCCCTCTGGTAGTTTGGTGGACAGGGTGTGTCTATACACTGGTAACTTCCTCTCATGTTGAAGCACATCCGGTTAGCTCCACACTGGATGTTCTGTTCCAAACACTCGTCTATATCTGTGGATCAGGAAGACCGCTCATTGTTCATTTCAGTACAAGCTATCACAAACTCCAGATGAAATGATGATGGCTGAGGGAAACAGAGAACAGCAGGAGGTTCTCACCTTGACACGTCTTGCCGTTGGTCATGAGGCGGTACCCAGCAGGACAGAGACACCTGTGGCTCCCCGGTGTGTTCATACACTCGTGCTGACAGGCGTCCCTCACCTCACACTCGTTGATGTCTATTGGTGACACACAAACAGAAAACACATACAGCAACAGAATAATGAGAGAAATTCAGAGAACATAAATGATATACTGAGACATATTTTTAAAGCGCACACTGTTAGATTTAGAAAAATCCTTTGTCCTCGCCCTCATCTTGTCCCTGCCTGTCCTCCATAGTTACCTACGCAGGAGCCCCCCCTGGACTCAAACCCCTGCTGACAAGCCAGGAAACCCTGTGGTGAGGAATGTGCGCCGGCCTCTCTACGGCTCCGGCCCCTGTAGCGCCCCCTTGTGTTGGCTGCGTACGAGTGGTAACTTTGAGAGGCCAGGTTGTGGTACAGTCGCTGGTAGGAGCTGCTGTCAGGAGAGGACTGTGACGTCCTGTAGCCATATGAATAACTCTCATAGTTGGGCCGCTCCAGACGCTCCAGACCAGCACATGACTTGCCATCGCCCAGCAGGTGGCGCCCTGGTGGGCAGCTGCACTTGAAGCTGCCAGGCGTGTTGATGCACTGGTGGGCACAGGGCTGGGGAAGCCGCTCACACTCATTTATATCTGCCCTCAACACAAAGAAAGACCAGCACCAGGAAAAAAACAAGAGGACAGAGTGATAGTAAAGAAAGATGAAAGAAGAAAGGAGTCCAAAAAAAGCAAAGGTAAAAGAAGAAGATGATGGATGAAGAATGAACGAGATGGTGCGGGCCATGAAAACAGAGGAGGGAGATGAGGATGAGGGGGAGAAAAGGGTATATGTCAATGACCCCAGTGTTCAACAATACATTTTCATGTGCCTAAGACAGAAATGTATTGAGACTATAAATACATGATTTGTATGAGAAAGAATCTCATATCAAATAATGGTAGAGGTTTGACAATAAAAACTTTGAATTCAATTTTGAAATCCAATTAACCTTTTTTTTTTTAAAAGGGTATGATATCAAATGATATTTAAAATGAATATCAGCTACTAAATCTGATGTAATGCTTGATAAATAATTTACTGAGACAGACATCAGCTTCCAATGTTAATGACGTCAAGGTGAGTGTTGGCCAATACAAAGCGACTCCAGGAAATAGCCAGATCCAAACATAAAGAAAACACTTTTAAAAGTCAGAAATGGAAAAGAGTGAAAGGAAACAGAGTGACACACAGATCTGAGAAATGTTGGTGCTGGTCTATTTGTGTTTTTATTTGTGTCAAAGAAGAGACTATGTATTGTCCCTTTCCCTTTTTCCTTGCTCCTGTAAGCATCAGCTTATGAGACCTGATGGCATGCTTTAAACCTTTGCTTTTCATGTTAAGAGTTAGTCGGCATGATTTTTTAGAGATGTAAGCAAGCACTGGCAGTATAAATGTCCAAACTAAATTAAAGAAATCAGCAGAGTTATTTGAGACTTTAAACAGAAGCAAGTCATTCAGACAAAGAGAGAAGTTCGCTGGCAGAAGCAAGCAAGCTGATGAGAAGTGTGAGGGAAGAGCACTGCAATGGTATTTAAACTGCTTCACATACTGAATGCGTATGTTAAGCAGAAATAAATGCTAGCAAATGTAGGTATCAGCTGCCGTATAAGTGTAAACGAAGCATTTTGAACATCATAACATTGTGTTAATAAATGTTTTGCCTCAGAAGGTTGATAGGACATAAGACAAAGGTGTACATACCGACACAGGGTCGTCCCACTCCTTGAGATCTGTGGCCCCGTGGACATGTGCAGTGGTAGCTGCCTCTGGTGTTCTCACAGATTTGATTGTATCTGCACTGATGAGTGCCATCTCTGCACTCATCGATGTCTACAAGCCACAAAAGAAACAGAAGTAAAACATTTTTCAAACCAAACATTTCTTATTTGAATCATGTACTTTGGCAAATGTAAGTAAATCATTGTTCAAACTTATATAATTCAGCAAATGCACTCTGGCTCAGCAAAAAGTACTTTGTGAATCCTCACCTACACATGTCCCGTTAGCACCTTTGGTCATACCATTGGGGCACAGGTCAATACAGGTGTAACCTCCCCGTGTGTTTTTGCACTGCTGATCTGATCGACAGACTCTCTGTCTGCACTCATTTATATCTGTGGGGAATAGAAGAGTGTAGGCACAAGTTTCTTTGAGCAAATTATCTTTTGATAAGAGCATTTAACTGTTTCAAGCACTTAGATAATAAAAAAGTAACATTTGAAGAAAAAAAATACCATTACGAATAATACAAATACAGCTTGAAAAGGTAGAGATGTAGCTGTCTCACCTATACAGCGTCGGTTCCTGAGCTGGAAGCCCGGTTCGCAGGCACATCTGTAGCTTCCAATCGTGTTCAGACAATGTTGATTGCACGGATTGGACTCCTGGCACTCATTGATATCTGCACAACAGAGAGACAATGGTCAAAAAAGTGTCATGTCAGCGACATTCCCCACAAAATTTCACTTGATCAATAAAGCTTGTAAATGTACCTGTGCAGCTGAGACCATCAGCTGTTCTCCTGAAGCCCCGCCCACAGCGCATTACACATCGGTAAGAGCCAATCGTGTTCTCACAGTCCTGTCTATCATTGCACACGTTCCCACCTAATGAACACTCATCAATGTCTACAAGAAAGACACAAATCAAATTATTGAAACAACGTATATGTTTGTGTAAAAATAGAACAGCTGACAGCACTGATTGAAATCAGCTGTGTATGTTTGTGTGCGTGTTGTATACCCTGACAGGTCCTGCCGTCAGCTGAGATGGTGAGGCCTCGGGGACAGGAGCAGTAGTAGGTGCCCATGGCATTGTGGCAGGCATGAGAGCAGGGGTTACCAACCTCACACTCGTTCTCATCTGCAAGACATGAATGATACATTAACAACATGAAGCAACAGTTTAAGGCATACAGTTAGAATATTCTGATATGTATTACATGAGTTGATAATCACTACCTGCACAGTATGGCCCAGCAGACACCAGAGTGAATCCCTGAGGACACTGATTACTGCGCTCTCCTGGAATCATGTAAACATGTCATTAGATTATGAGATTCGATGTTTAATGACGTTTTGATGACTAAGCAACAAAAGAGGGAAAACACTTAAAGTTAAAAGTTTTGTCCATGTATTCAGTCTTTTTACAGTCTAGTGTTCTCACCCTTGGCAATGCTAGCTTGTATGCTATACTTCAGCATCTCCTCCAGGGGGTGGTAGTGAGCACTGATGGCTGTGGCATGCAGCATCTCTACCAGGTATGGCATCTTGCCCTTGGACAGGTCGTAGGAGATGGTGTGGTTCCAGGAGTAGGGCACACTCTCTCTGTCGACACTGAACATGCGAGTGGACTGAGCATACAGCTGGCCTGGGCCTGTCTGGATGTAGTCCTCTGTGTAGTCCTGGGTCCAACAAAGTGTGCATGTGAGGCAGCTTTAATGTTTAAGATCATTAACTAGAATTCCCCCACACTGTCATGGATGTTTATGTAGAAAACTGGCTAAAAATAGCTCAAATTCATTTTCGGTTTTACTGATATATTCCAGGTTTCACATCAAACTCTAGTTTAAACTCATTAATAAAGATACAAATTGTCCAAAATCTAATCAAAGTCTAATCTAGTGTATAGTTTATGCTTCTACCTTGATGTTGATGTCAGCGTGTGAGGGCAGCTGCAGGATGTGTCCGTTCACTACGATGTCCAGTAGCAACACTCCATCTGAGTCCATCCCTCTGGCTATGTGGGTCATCCTCAGGATCTCACCTAAAACATTCCAATTAAAACAACAAACAATTTAAAAAAATGTCATAGAGCCCAAAAGCAACAGATTGAAACCACCCAGTGGTATCTGTTTAAATAGCTCACATTGCTGATTTTATGCACAATCACCAAGGCCTATCTGTTCTCACCTGTGGCAAACTCCACCTGTGTCTCTCTCCTGAAGATGCCCCCTGTTAGAGTGTAGCCATTGACCGCCTCTCCTACTTCCTGTGCAGTGGTCCAGTAGACAGGGTTCAGGATTGAGATGAGCTTTCTCATCGCAGGACCTTTATATAAAGGCAGAAAAAGGTGCATATCTTATTTGACATGAGATCTTATCAAGAGGACGACTTGCTGCAGTGATGCAGGTATACATTTGGTGAAAATGAAATTTAAAAGTAAATAAAACTGTACACAAACCTAATGTCCTGGGTATATTATTAATAGTGGCTTTGATGATTCTATTGCCTGACTCGCCGTCTATGATGGTGGCATTGAGGATGGCGATGCCAAACTCGATATCATTGATATTCCCAATGATGCTTCCTCGTGCCCTCTGGGGTCCACCTGGTAAAAAAGGTTTTGAATTATGCCCTATTGCTGCACTCAGCTGCAAACATAGATACTATGTTTTTTCTAAAATGTCTTACCTGGGCAGGCCTGAGTGTTACACCTGGACAACTGAGAGGAGTCTCCAGGACAAGGCCGACCCCCGTTACTAGGAGATGGACTATTACAGAAACGGACTCGTGACCTCTCTCCTACTCCGCAGGAAGCAGAGCAATCTCCCCACGGCTGCCATGAACCCCAGCTACCATCAACTGTTAAAGTACACACATGTAAACAGAATGTATTAGAACTCTGACAGAAAACATAATCTGAGTTAAAAGGACAAGTAAGTCTTTTTGTGATACTTTAAACATTAAATACACAGCTTCTCACAGATAAGATTCTTTTGAATTGAAAAATGAATAGAGACACCTTCTACATACTTTTGGAAATGAAGCAAGGCCTTGTTGGCCCGACACAGCCTTTAACAACTCACCAGGACAGATGTCTGTGCTGCATCTCTGTATCTGTGAATCTGCACCTGCACAAGCTCTCCCACCATTGGCCGGTCTCGGGTTGTCACAAGTCCTGTAGCGTCTCATCTGACCTCCATTACATGTCTTACTGCAGCTACCCCAGCTACTCCAAGGACCCCAGTTACCACTGACTAAAAGACAGAAAGTCAAAATATCAAAGATAAGATGAGGCAAAGAAGTTCACATCACAAATCATGTACACATCAACAAGTTATACTCACTGGGGCAAGGGTCACTGTTGCAGAAGTCAATGTGCACATCATTGCCTTCACACTGTCTGCCTCCATGCTGAGGGGCGGGGCTAGCACAAAGGCGTGTCCTCTGTCTGGTCCCGCCTCCACATGAAACACTGCAGGCTCCCCAGCTCACCCAGGATGACCACTTCCCATCCACTGGGGGGTAAAAGAAAAGAAGCCATGTTATTAGAGTGAGTTTTTCATCATCATCCAGGGACAAACACAAGGATTTGAACAATAATGTACAACTCCTGAGCCCTTACCAGGACACTGCCTTTCTTTACACATTTGTGTTTGGGTGTCTGAGCCCTCACACTGCGGCCCATCAAATGCTGGAGGAGGGTTGTTGCACAGCCGGATTCTGGACTTCATGCCTTTACCACAGGTCTCACTGCATGGGCTCCACGGCAGCCAAGACCCCCAGTTACCTGCCACTGCATGGGTGTAAACAGAAAGTCAATGCACACAGGCCTACAGTAACATATTTACTCCCATTGGTGGAAAGTAACATTTCATGAAGTTAATATTTTTTCAGGACTGAAAATAAAAAACATTTGATCACAAAAAAAATAATATTTTTTCAGGACCTTCATAACTGACTTGATTATTTTCATTTGATGCCATGTTATAATTTGACTCTGCAACATATCAATATATTCATTATTTTTTTAAGATAACAACAAAGAGTTCAATAATAAACAGTTTCAGGATCTTTTATTTATTCATATTTGGAAATATATCCACTTTATGCTCAGTATATTTTGCTGATTAAACTGAAGTACTTCTGCACATGTTTTAGACTTTTAATTGTAACAGAATATTTTAATAGTGTGGAATTCAAGGATTCAAATATTGTACTACCTCTTCATTCTGCTGAAAAATCGTGTTTAGTTTCTCACCTGGACAAGGGCGGACACTGCACATAATAACTTCCACTGCCTTTCCCTCGCAGGGTCGGCCTCCATGCTGAGCTGGAGGGTTACTGCAGGTCCGAACCCTGGTTCTGTTGCCCTGACCACAGGTACGAGAACACTCCTCCCAGAGAGACCACTCTGACCAGTTACCATCCACTGTTGAAGGACAATAGTACACATTTTCTTTTTTCACATTCAAAATTTGTACTTTTGTTCCGTATTTAAAAGAGAACAGGTTTAATAGTCTGCCTCATATTTAAGCACCCTCACCTGGACAGGGCTTTCCCTGACAACTACGTGTCTCTGAGTGAGATCCTGCACAGTGACGCCCTCCATTGGCAGGTCGAGGATTGTTACACTGTCTCAGCCTCTTCTGGGACCCGACACCACAGGACACACTGCATGGACCCCACTCTGCCCACTCCGAGTAGCTCCCATGAACTGACAAAAATTACACATGTTTTTCATTTAGTCTTTTTTTAAGATGGTTGTTTTTGTTTTGATCTTATTTTTAGTGGACGGTTTTTTAAATGGAGAATGTAAACTTTTTTATTTGAGATGCTAGAAACACATTTCGAATAATGTGTAGAAATATGAGTTGAACCAAAATTATTCCCAGCTCACCTCTTACAGTGAGAGTGACCCTGACCAGCACTGATCCCAGCAAGTTTCTTGCCACACATTCATATTCAGCTGTGTCCTCCTTCTGGGCACTGCTGATCCTGAGAGAACCATTGGACAGGGGGGAAAAGCGGTCGTTGCCCAAAAGCGGGCGCCCCTGACGGGACCACTCCATCATTGGTGTAGGCTCACCCTCCGCCTGACAGTTAAGCATGACTGTGGTGCCAGCATCTACAACTGTCTCCACTGGCTCCACTATGATGGTGGGTGCACCTGGAAGAAGGGAGATCTTTTTGAGCCACCATTTCAAGGTCAATTTCTGGAGATAACCTCATAAAATGTCACTGTTTAAGGTGAAAAACTGAATTGAATTACTTTTTTAAGACATAACCTTTATATTTGGTCATGTGGCAGATTGTACACAGAAAAAGACTGACAGGGAGATGATAGAAACTCACGCTGCAAGGTAAGTGTGACACTTCTTTCCACCACCCCAGCATCATTTGTTGCCACACACATGTAGCTGCCTGCATCTTCACTCTGTATGAAACGTTATGAAAAGACAGTCATTATCATTATCGAAAATAAGTCAAAAGATACATTTATACTTTTTTAGATGAGAAAATACTGCACATATTCAAAAGTACTTTTGTTCATAAAAAAAGGCTGATTGAGCCATCAGCATACTTCAATCTGAGCTTTTTAATCAACACTTTGTACACAGAATTTCACGTACGAGCTCACAGTCCTATAGGTTTTCATACCACAGTGCCATAGATGGCGAGGGAGCCGTTGTCCAGCTGACGGATGCGGTTGTTGATCTGGATGTTGATTCCGCTTTTGCTCCATCTGATGATGGGCAGGGGGTCTCCCCGAACCTCACAGTTCAGGATGGCGTTACCACCCAGAGGCTCAATACGGTTGGAGTGAGGGTCCCCATCAATGATAGGAGGCTCTTGAGAGAGACAGTTGAACGTGCTATTAAATCATGGACACATCACATGAACAGGGTATAGTTGTAAGTTACATGGCTAGTTTAAATATTTATCAGCACCATAAAAAAAGATTTTAAGCATTTTATAATAAATATTCACATCTACTTACAAC
Source organism: Tautogolabrus adspersus (assembly GCA_020745685.1). Lineage (NCBI taxonomy): Eukaryota > Metazoa > Chordata > Actinopteri > Labriformes > Labridae > Tautogolabrus > Tautogolabrus adspersus. Next base: position 9,459,221 of record CM036536.1, on the reverse strand, counting down.
TACTAATGGTATAAATCCTTTATTGTTTGTAAACATTTAATAGACGCTTGATTTAAAAAAAATGTTAAAATCATGAACAGTAATATAAATAAAGTTTAAGAAAATTAACCAAACGATATCCTTTGGTTTTACCTTTGACATAGACGAAGCCCAGCGACTTGATGGTTCCTACGCTGTTTTCTGCCACGCAGGTGTATGTGCCTGAATCGTCTTTGCTCACTCTCTCTATAACCAGCTCACTGTGGCCGTTAATGTGATCGTAGTGGTCTAAAGCGGAGAAAAAAAGCAGTTAAGTTAAACTGTTAAAAGTCTCTATTCTAATGCATGACGTGATCTAGCTGTATACCTGGGATTATGTTGTTGTTAAAGGCCCATGTGATTCTTGGTGGTGGCATGCCGCTGACTCCACAGGCCAGCAGGAGGCGCTCTCCCTTGTTGAGGGCCACGTCTCCGAGCAGCTCAGTGAAGACAGGGTGAGTATGAACAGACAGGGTCACTGTCTGACTGTCCTGTCCAACCTCATTAGTGGCAACACAGGTATAAATACCTGCATCTTCAGGCTGGAGCAGAGGAAGGAGAGACACAAGACAAGTGAAGCACACAACATGCATTGTATACACACATACACTGAACAATGTATAACATTTGGACAGAACCAAAGCCGCTGAAGTTAAAATGATTCAAGCCAAATTCACCTTCCATCAGTCCAAAGACATACAAACAAAAAAGATCTTTAGTCGTTGATGTTTTTTACTTACATGAGCACTGTCTATCACCAGCTCTCCAGATGGAAGGATAGTGTACTCCCCTGAGCTTTCCACTACAGGATTACCGTCCTTCTCCCAGGACAGGCTAGGCTGAGGGACTCCCTCTGCCACACACACCAGCTGAGCCTGACTGTTCTCCACCACTGCTACCTCCTTTTCTCCACCACTGATGGAAGGTGGGACTGCAAAGGTTGGGAGTCAGTTAGGGCTTCATAAAATATATACAATCACAGAGAGTAGTGGCACCCAGTACTTTACATTTAACATCTGAGGCCAATTTGCTTAATTGGTCAGGACCTCAAAGGTCAAATATTTGACAGAAGAAAATCCAAAGGCGGTATCTTTTCTGCTCTCTTGCAACCACAGGTTTAAAAAAATAATAATTATAAATCATACATTTAAAACCACATACATTGCATGCAGCGTTCTGTTTTGTGCTTTAAAATACTGCATCAATTGAGACTTACCCTGTACAGTGAGGCTCAGCTCTAGGCTGACAGTTCCTGCTACATTGGCAGCAGTGCAAGTGTATCGTCCAGTATCACTTGGCTGGATGAACGCGATCTGCAGGGAACCTGAACTGAGCACCCGCTGCCGTACAGATTCCCTCAGTGGCTGCCCGTCTTTATGCCACGAGACAGAGGGGGGAGGGGAGCCGTCTGCTTGGCACTGAAGTGTCACAGAGGAGTCCACAGGTGTCACATACTTTTGAGTTTCTGAGCTGATCACCGGAGGAACTGCAGAACAAAGTAAATAGAAAAAACACTTAGAGACCCCCAATATAAGTAGGCTGTTAGGCTTAAGCATCGAGGGAATGCAGGTTGTAAGTTAGAAGATTCATTACTGTTTCCTGTCAGGATAATGAATTAAATAAAGACAGAGCTCTGCCAAGATTTAAGCAATAAATATGATTTTGCAACCAACACTGTAACTTTATACAAAAATAGCATTTCTTGCAGGACTGTTTAAAGAACATACTACATTTTTATGTGTTCTCTTTACATGATTGTAAACAACTGCTAAAAAATGGTGTTTCCTACCTTGTACTCTGAGTTTTGTCTTGCCTAGTGCAGTGCCTGCAGGGTTTTGTGCCACACATATGTATGTTCCTGAGTCTGACACAGAGGCCTTAGAGATCTGCAGACTTCCAGTGGGCAGCACTGTGAAACTTCCACCTGTTATAACCCAAGAGATACAATGTTATGACTGATAACTGGTGAGTCCTAACACTCACAGACACAGGAATAATTACCTGTGGTGTGTATATTGATGCCCTCCTTCTGCCAGGTGATGGTGGGTCTGGGTGAGCCCGTGGCCCTGCAGGGCAGAGTTATGGGGTTATTCAGGATCACATCCAGGGTGGGCGGATGAGACTGGATCACTGGGAGCTCTGTGGAGAGTGATGGGAGAAGAATGATGCTTAAGAAGATCTCAACAGATAAAGAAACTTTGATACCAGGAACAATTTTGTTCTGAAAAAAAAATCATCATTTTCTCTCTGCACATCCTCCAAACAGCAGTGTATGTCATGTATAGTTCCTGGTATGATCTTACCCTGCACTGTGAGCTGCATGTTGCGGTGGGTGGAGCCTGCAGCGTTCTTGGCGGTGCACGAGTAGCGTCCTGCATGACTGAGCTCTGCTGAGGCAATTTCTATTGGACCTGAAAACAGATCACCACAAACAAAATTAAAATAGTAAAAACATGTATTTCAATGCATCTAAAAATGTATTTCAAATGTTTTAGATGCATTCCTTATTTCCCTAATATTAACTGAATTAGGGATTATTCTGACCTGTAGGGAGGATGTTGTAGCCCTGTCCCTCTTTGGAAAGCTTCATGCCGTCTTTGCTCCAGTGGATTGTAGGCTCTGGGACACCGGATGCAGTACAGGAGATAACCACTGGGGACAGTCTGGTTACAACTAGCTCTGTGGGTTCATCAGCTATAGATGGAGGGACTGGAGGGACAGGAGTTAGAAAAAGTCATTACAAATGGTCTTGTTGTTAATTAATAATCAGTTTCGAAATCATGCTAAATGTTTCATACCAAAGGATCAACTCAACCACAGCCAACACATGCTCTGTCACTCACCATGAACAGTGAGGTTTATGGATCTGGAGTCCTCTCCTGCCTCATTAGAGACCACACATTCATACACTGCTGTGTCCTCCACTGTTGGTGCTATGACTACCAGGGAGCCTGATGATAGTAATCTGCAATAACAAGAATGTTTGTTATTCTTTGAGTATCTTCATTATGACATAAATGTGATAAAAAAAAAAAAAATACACATACATTTAAAAAGTTTGGCAATGGCGAGTGAATGTAACTTTATTAATTTGTCTTTGTGAGTTTTTTCAATCTTGAATTAGAAAACAGAGAGGGAGAAAACCTGGATCAACCTGTACATATTCTGGTTCTGATCAGTATTGATGGATCGACCGTTTTTCATCCAGCTGACGGTAGGTTTGGGGATGCCGGTGGCCTCGCAGGACAGAGTGGTTTGAACGTTGACTGTAACCGTCACATTTGTGCGGCCATCAGCGATGGAAGGAGGGACTGAAAGAAGAGATTATCATAAAATGACTGGGTGACTGTGTTTGCTGTTGTCAGAGAGTTTTTCACTTGTTTTGTATCTATATATCCCTCACTCACCATAAACTTGCAGATCCATTCTCTTGCGTTGTGTTCCAGCCTCATTTGTTGCCATACACAGGTAGCGACCAGTGTCGGTCACCTGGGCAGAGTGGATGTGTAATGACCCATCCTCTGCAAATGTGTACCTGCACATGTTGGTACGGCGTAGTTAAGATACACGAGGAAATGAAAATAATTGAGTTTTGCTCAAATATTCCAATAACATATTTTTTTACAAAGCTTGTGCATTTATTGTCCTGAAAACCACAAACACTTCACATTCACTGACTGTAAACAATTCTCATTTGAGAAGGAATTAGCAAAAACGCTTCATTATTATGAAACACCCAAACTTACCTGGGGTTATTTCCTGCCAATACTGTTCCATGTTTCCTCCAGGAGACACGCGGCGGTGGAACACCACTTACAATGCACTCCAGCACTGCAAGCTTGTTGATGTGCACTGACACTGACTGGGAGCCTTCCTTGATAGTCGGGGCCACTGAGGGGACACAACATGGATCAACATATTTACACTTTTGTCCCTGGATAATGATCAGAGCGCTTATTCTCTTATAAATAATTATGGGCTTCCTGAGCTCAATGCATTATTTGTGGCTGTACCATTGACAGCCAGATTAAACTGCCGTGTTGTCTTGCCAGCGATGTTACTGGCGACACAGGTGTACTGTGCTCTGTCGCCGAGCTCAGCCATGTTGATCTGTAAATAGCGTCCACCTGACAGGATTCGCACACGGGCAGAGGCCTACGGGTACATACAAATTAAAAATAACTTTAGAGTACATTTTAAGAAAAGAGTTATCAATGAGTGAGTTTTAGTTTTGTTTGAAATCTGACCTTTAATGGTTGACCATCTTTGAGCCAGGTCAAAATTGGAGGTGGAACAGCATCTGACTTGCACTCCAGAGTCGCCTGTCTGTTCTGCAGCACTGACACGTCCTGAGGCGAGCTCTCACCGGCAATGTTAGGGGGAACTATTACAGGAAAAACCAGACCCACACTGATTTGGATTTTTGTAGCCACATCTTATGCCACATTGTATTATAATAATTCATTAACTTTAGCTTTCAAGAATGAAAAAAAAGAAATGTTTACAAAGGTAAGTAATTTTGGACAGGTTGATGAAAGCATTTTTTACACATATTCTTCTATCTATGTATTGCTAATTCAATGTTATGTACAGTTAACACTTAAATGTGTGTTTCATATCGTTGTTACTAACCATGCACTCGAACCAGGAAGTCCTTGTCATCATCTCCTGCTGGACTATTAGCTAAACAGCTGTATCTGCCCGTGTCCTCCAACTAAACACAAAGAAGTGTATCAAAGTTTGAAGACATCAAAAGTGTCACACTGTATAGAAAAGAGAAGCTGATTGAAAACAAAATAAATTGAAAAGAAAGGGGCTATTATTGTAATAATCCAATGTTACTGACTTGTGCTGAGGATGCAAGGAGCACCTCGCCTCCCCGGAGGACACGCAGACTGTTGGTCTGTGGAAGCGGTCGTCCATCCTTCAGCCAGGTCAAAGAGGGTGCAGGGATACCTGAGGCCTCACACTGAAGCTCCAGGACATTATTGACCACAACAGATATTTCTGCTGGTACACCAGATCCCTTGATGCGTGGAGGATCTGGCAAAGCAATAAAATAAACAAAAGAAAGATGTTTTTCTAATCCATTTTCCTCATATAAAGCTGCAGCATGAGAGTCATAGTGCTTTTACCCACCTAGCACTTTTAGGTTGAAATGGCGGCTGGCTTGGCCGGCAGTATTGTTGGCTATGCAGGTGTAGCGCCCTGTATCATTGACCTGGGCTTGGATGATTTGCAATGTGGTATTCAGGTTCAGGAATTTTAGATGGGGGTCAGGAATTAAAACAACTCCTTCTTTGAGCCAGGACAAAGTGGGAGCCGGTGTCCCATCAGCAATACACAGCAGAGACGCCAAGTTTTCCCTGACCACGGTCACATCCTCTGTGCCCCCCTGCACCATCCAAACCAGGCGGGACTGAGAGTAATAAAAGATTGAGTATGTTTAATTAGCTGCTGAAGTGCATTTCTCAGAGTGGTGTGTGATTGTTAAATCCTCAGATATGACAAGTGAGTAACATTTTCAGACTCACCATGTACCTGCAGGCTGTAATGCCTGTTGTCCACACCTGCTCTGTTTGAAGCGACGCAGCTGTAGGTGCCACTGTCAGACACCTGGGTGCGTGTAATCCTGACAGATGCAAAATAAAAACAAATATTCCTTTTGTTACATTTTCACTCTGACTGACAATGTAAAAAAACAATTATCCATCTCTGTTTTCCAACAGAAAATATTTCTTGAGACCAAATACCATTTATTTGAACTATTATTTCTAACATTGAACACTTTTTATTGTTGGTGGATAGATAGACCATTAAACATTCTCCGCTCTCATCATCAACAGTAACAAAACCTGCAGGATACCAGGTACCAGAAGTTGCTCCTAACTTAGAAACATTTTACAAACTCCTCTTGGGTCCTGTCCACTGACCTACCGGAGCACCTGTCCTGCAGAGAGAAGCCGTATGTGGGAGGACACTGGCAGAGGGAGGCCATTTCTAAGCCAGTTGAGCTGAGGGGGCGGAGAGCCTGTAGCAACACACTCAATGTTGACAGAACTGTCGAGAACTGCGGTCAACTGCTCCACTGTCTCACTGTTGCCGTCTATCACAGGAGGAACTAATAAAATAGATGGAAAGTGAAAAAAGAGAGATGAATAAAGCTTGAGGGTTTCTAGTAATAGATGATACATAAGTATGACTTTGAAAACTTACCGTAAACATTAAGATTAAATATCCTGTCCTCCTCTCCTGCAGCATTGGACGCCACACAGGTGTACTTTCCGCTGTCAGTGGTACGAGCTCCAGTCAAAGTCAGAGTGCTTCGATCCGGACTGATCCTGAACACAACATGTTCATCATCATTATCAATACAACATCCACCAGAATGACCAGAATTGAATACTTTAAAATCCCAAACATTTCTGTTGTCATTTTTTCATAGTGGCATGCATTACCTGAGCCCTGTGTTCCTTGTACTGTTGATTACTTCACCATCCTTTAACCACTGGATGGTTGGAGCTGGGGTTCCCTTGGCTCGACAGACCAGCTGGATGCTTTCATTTAGCAAGACTCCTGTTTCACTGGGCAGCTCTGATCCAGAGATACTAGGAGGGACTAAGAGAGAGTTACTGGTTGTAGCAAAATCCTATGAATATCAAGAGAATCCATATATTGGCAGATACATTTGATTTGACTGAAAACAAATCAGCTTGACAGGAAAATAGAATATTTTGGTTTAAGGGTTACAACTTGCATTTTAGTTTACTGAGTTGATCTTGTGCATGTACCTTGAACAGTGAGGTGGTAGCTCTTGCGTGCTTTGCCCTCCACGTTGGAGGCCACACAGGTGAATGTGCCACTGTCAGAAAGCTGTGAGCGTGCAATCTGCAGCTTGCTTCCTCCTGAGAAGATGTGCATCTCCAGAGACTCTGAGTTCTCTACCGAAAAAAAAAGTTTTAATTTTTTTGAAAGAAATGACAATGATAAAACCACTGAACATGTTTCTGTAAAATTCCCACTTGCCTCATTTCCACTTACTTATTTTTTTCTATTCTGAAAAAATGTCAGGTAACAACAGGTTGAAAGCAAGATGCAGATGACCTGTATGCAGACATACCTATTGGTCGTCCATTCTTCAACCAAGCGAGGCTCGGAGGAGGGATTCCAGTAGCATCACAGGCAAAGGTGACTGGGTTACTAATGGTTTCAACAACTCTCTCCTCTGCAGGACCATCAATACTGGGAGGAACTGATGAGATGGAGAGAGAGATAGAGATTGTTTTCAATATTATATTGTAATACGTTGGTTTTTAAAATGGAATGTGTTTTTTTTATTCAACGAGTATGTATCACTTCCTACCATAGATATTTAAGTGGAAGTTCTTGTCCACTTGTCCAGCAACATTGGTAGCCTTACAAACATACTGTCCAGTATCAGACACCTGAAAAAGAAGAGAAACATATTCCTGAAGGAAAATATAAAGATAAAACAAAAGCAATTCAAAGTACTTTGCAGAGTTAAAAACAAATAATTGATAACATTATGAACATTAATAGACAAGACTTTAAAGAAAAAATATGACATTACAATATGAAACATATTAAAATATAAGATAAAAAAAATGATGTATTGACCAATTACTCAGCCTGTCGTGGGTCTCAGGCTGTGCTGTCCTAAAATCTACTCGCCCCCATGACGGTCTACATCTAGCCCTAATTAAACACATTTTTAGCCACACACAGTATGGATTTTTTTTCCTTTTAGGGCTAAAAACTTTGTGTTTCTAATAAAACTTAAAGGTATTTAAAGCTTTAACAAAAGACAGTTTTACCTCTGAGCCTTTGATCTCAAGCATCTGTCCCTCTGCCAGGATACGCAGATTGGCTGATTCTGTCACCGCCCTGCCGTTCTTGTACCAGGTGATGGTGGGTGGAGGCACAGCGTTGGACTCACACTCCAGAGTTACTGATTTCCCAACAAGCACATTCACCACCACAGGAGAGTCCCCACTACTGTCCCGGATACTTGGGGGAACTGGGAAACAGCAGAAAAAAGATAAGGTGTACCGTCTGTAATGATGTAAAACTAGCGGCCAGAAGTTAGGGGCTCAGTGTATAGTTGGTGTGGATGTAGACTGACCAAATATAGTAAGGTGGATGTGTTTGTAAGCCTCTCCTGCTGCGTTCATGGCCACACAGCTGTACTTTCCTCCATCAGATACTTTTGCTTTCAGAATCTGCAGCGTACGACCACCTGAAGAAACACAGGGACACACAGACACTTTCAAAATCCACTGTAATAATAAGGTCTTGCTCTATATATGGCTTTCTTATATATAACTATTCAAACTATTCTTTAAATGCATGCTGGTTTCAATGTGCATTTTTTACATGTGATCCTGTACATCATTTTAAGCTCCCCTGTACCTGGCATGATGAGTGCATTGCTGTTGGCCTGAATGGAACCTCTTTCATTTAGCCAGCTCAAAGTAGGAGGAGGAAAACCAGTAGCCTCACAGGACAGAGACACAAAGTTGTTCACCACCACAGTCACAGTCTCAGGATTCACGCCAATAATGGTTGGAGGCACTAAAAGCAAAGAGTTAAGAAATATTCAGTATAAAAAACAATACTTCTACTGCTACCTGCATGAAAAACAAGCTTTTATGCTTAACCAGCAGGTCCCTTATCGTTCTTAAAGAAAATACAAATGTTTGTAGACTAAATCTACATATAACTTGATTCTTATTTCTTTAAGGGCTTTTATGCCAACAAGTTTTTTCTTAATTTTGGAAAGCCTGTAGGTTCTCATTGAACTGTACTCTTGTGACGAAACTCATTATGCCTCTACTAAGCGTGTCCCTGAGTGGGCGGGGCTGTCGTTCTACCCCCACATACGGCAGGGCTAACCATTGGATAGGGAGGGGTTCTGTAAAGAAACAAACTGAAGTAAGTGCCTTCCCGTCCCATATGAACACAGAGCTGAAAACAACAAGCCCAGATGGAATTAATCTTCACTCTTTATTAGAGAGTAATAACGCACCAATATACTGGTTACATTTTGAAATCTGCTATATTAATGTCTAAAATGTCCTATAATATAAAACATCTTCTGATATCCAGCTATTATAAATTTTGACTTCACATTTAACTTACCATGAACATTGAGGTTGAAGGATTTTTCTGCATTTCCAGCCACATTGTCAGCCACACACACATAGCGCCCCGTGTCCGACACCTGAGCTGTCAGCACCTGAAAAACAAAACCCAGTAAGAACCCAGAGCTGCTTGCATTGGATTTACCTAATTAACAAGTGTTTCTGATTCATTTGGACCTCACAAGCTCCCTTTTGCATCGCCAGCATTAAAATTGATTTATAAATGATGTATTTATTTCATGGTTGTTGATCAAGTACTGTCGGTTGATTTTATAAGCAACAGAAAGTTTATCCTGAAATCTATTTGAATGCAAAGTTAGCTATGCAATGACACACAGCAGCAAACAACTATCTTTGATTCCTTGATATTACCTTAAGTGTTCGTCCATTGGACAGGATCCTGTGTGGTCCATCAGAGCTGACTGGCTGGCTGTCCTTAAACCAGGTGATCTTGGGGGTGGGGTTTCCATCCACGAGACACTCAAGTTGCGTAGTTTTGTTGACCAGGACTGTGATCTCAACAGGAAAATCGCTATCTGTACCCCGTATGACAGGGGGCACTGTAACAAGACAAAAATACAGTATGAGAAAATGTTCTACAATACTTTCCCTCTGGTTCTGTTAAGATGCTGATACTTTTAGTTAGAAGGAAAACATATTTACTCACATAAAACTCTAACATCATACTGAATCGAGTCTTCTCCTGCTTCGTTGACAGCCACACATGTGTACCTGCCCGAGTCGTCAGCCTGGGATCTAGGTATTTGCAACACTCGCCCACCTGAAAATAAAAATCATTATTGCTAAGTTTCTCTCTGCCTTGCTCTGGTTCTTTCCTTTCATTCTTTTTCTGATCTATCTCACCTGGCAAGATCAGAACTTTGTCATTGGAGCTAAGCAGCTGTCCGTCCTTGTACCAGGTAAGTGTGGGAGGGGGGACAGCGTTGGTCTCACAGTACAGAGAGATGGGATTGTTAAGTATCACATCTCGAACATCCACTCCAAAGCCTGGGGAAGACCAAGTATCACCATCTCCACCTGGCCTGTTGAAATTAGGAGGCACTGTATGGAGAAAAGAGGACAATGTTAAATCTCTTATTATGAGCATTTTTTTTACTTTATTTTGAGCTGTGGTCGGAACAATAACAAAAACCATGACTCTGCATTTGTCTCAAAAGATGCTGACATTAGATAAGTGGTATTATTCACACAGAAATGTTGCAAACATAACCAGTCATACAATAAAAAAGGCACAAAAACAACATGAAAATAATCTTGGAGCCCATCATATGCAAAAATAGTCTGTCAACACATCAGCATCAGTCAACCCCAGTTCACCTTGTATATTTACATCAAAGTCCTTCTCATCTTCTCCAGCTATATTAGTGGCTATGCAGGTGTAGCGGCCAGTGTCCGACACCTGAGCACTCTTTATTTGAACGATACGCCCGTTGGCTGTTATAGACACGTGATCATCTGCCCGCAGGATCTGTGCAGGAAAAAGTCATGGATCTTAGAACCTTTTATGAATGATTTCCAAACTTATACTTATATTAATCCTTTATTTCTCTATTTTTTCGCCATAATCGTGGAATACATTTTGATATGTACCTGTCCATCCTTGTACCACTGCAGTGCAGGTGTAGGAAAAGCCTGAGCTGCACACTCCAGGGTAAGTGTGCTGTTGACTTTGATCTTGACCTCTTTAGGTGCCAGTCCTTCCCCAGGGATGTCATTCTTATTGATCTGAGGGGGAACTGGAGCCAAAAAAACATGTTAAAGACCACATTGACCAATCAACTGTTTACATGATGGTAATTTCGTTACAGACTGTACGTTCACAAGATTATTTCTTGTTAACTGAGATTTGTGCACTGGTTCTGTTACAACATGTTTTTAAAGAAATCTCACCATAAACCTTGACCTCATAGTGCTTCAGTGTCTCTCCAGCCTCATTAGTGGCCACACATGTATACCTCCCAGCATCCTCTTCTTTAGCATTGAGAATCTGCAGGGTTCTTCCACCTGTGTAAGCATGGGAATTATTCATGCATGTTTATGTACCATACTATTGTACTCTACATCCGTTTGACGTTATTCTTATATTTATGTGGTCTCAAACCTGGGAGGACACGGACGCTGCGACTGGACTCAAACGGAGTGCCGTCTTTGAGCCAGGTGATGAGAGCAGGAGGGTAGGATTGAACTTCACACACTAAAGAGGTGGGGCTGCTTAGAGTGACCGTCACCTCGTCTGATGAGCCGTCAGGACCAGACCCAGCAATGGTTGGAGAAACTGGCAAAGAAAAAGAAGAGCACAAAGCAATCAAATGTACTTCAAAGAACAACTTCAATTGCTCTCAATTAGTTGCGCTATTCTCTGAATAATCCTGATAGATTTGTGTTGTGTTTGTACCCAGGACATTGAGGTTGAAGTGTCGGCTGCGATCTCCTGCACTGTTAGATGCCTGGCAGCTGTACCTGCCAGTGTCTGCCACTTGGGCCCCAGAGATTTGGAGGAAACGGCCATGAGACAGAAGTTGGTGGCGTCTGTCAGGAACCAACATCTGTCCATCCTTTAGCCATTTTATCTCTGGCACAGGGTTACCTGGAAATAATTGTCAATAATGAGCAATAAATGGAGATTAATGTATTTTTAAAGTTACATTTTCTCAGTAACTATTACCATAAAGGACAACTGATATGTTTTTATCAATGGTCATAAGAATAAGAATTACAGTATAAAGCAATATGGTGTTCCTCAGGGATCCATATTAGGACCTGTATTAATTATTCATTATTCTCAGCCTGTTGTACAAGGACACAGATCTCTTATCATATTTCACAGGCTTTTGTTAAGTGGTGTGGTGCTAACCACCTTATTATATATGAAAATAAAACTGAGGAGATGGTGCTGGATCCTCAGTCTGTGGGGGATCCTTCTCCAGTTTTTATTAATGACAGAAAAACCAACTGAGTCAGCTCTTACAGATTTCTTGATAAACACTTAATTTGTTTAGCAGAAAAACCCATGGTGATAATTTGTGTTCTCGTTTACAGTAACATCAGTGTATTTCATGTAGACTCAAGGTGTAGGGTGTTAATCATAAAAAAAAAATGTGTGTTGTATCGGGCTGTGTTGGAGAGCATCCTGAGGTACAGGATGTCAGCATGGTATGGTTATCTCTCTATTCAGTTAAAATCTAAGCTAGCTCAAATGGTGCAGACTGCCATGAAGGTTTCGGGAAGGACTGAAAACCTCACCCTACAGTCAATATACTGTATGAGCTGTCTGTTCCAAGACCGGCACAGAGAGTCTCAGAGAATGAGTCCCCACATTCAAACGGAGACGTTTTAAAATCTCTTTTGTACCCACGTCGATCAAAATTCTGAAAGTCTGTATGGATTGTGCCATAGTTTCAGTATGTTCTTATATTTTCTATATTTTTTTAAATCTTAATGTTACTTTTGTTGTCTGTTATGCAGATCGTGTATATTTGTTTTTTGGTTTGCATTGGTATGTGGCTGTGCTTCTCTGTTTACATGTGGATTGTGTTTGTTTCTACTGTCTTTATGTATTGATCCTACTGTTGAGGCAGCTTCATGTTTGCAGCACTTGGAGTCCAAGATTATTTTCCGCAAAGGGGACAATAAAGTGTATTTTAGTCTAAAATAGATATATTTCAAATCTTCAGCAGGGAAATAAATCAAGACCTGTCTAATCTTTTGGAATTTTTTTAGGGAAGGTTCTTGTATTACCTGACGCCTCACAGGTGAAGGTAATGTTATGTTTCTCCTTAACTTTGGTATCCAACACTGTTCCCTCATCAACAATCCTTGGTGGAACTGTTAAATGAAAATCAATTGGATGGTCATTAAAGTTTTCCCATTAATTAAAAAGTGTTCACAGTATGATACAAAAATGAGCTTTAAATTGAAACAGATGTTCACCCTTTATACAGAAGTTAGAATATTTAAATTTGAACAATGAAGTTGAACAAGAAATTTTCATTCAACATAATGACACCAAACAATATGCCTAAATACAAGACGTTTAATAAATCTTACCGAGAATGTCGAGGTCAAAGTTCTTCCTTTCCTCTCCAGCAATGTTAGACACAATACAGGTGTACCTCCCAGCATCCTCTACTGCAGCATGCATTAGTCGCAGACTTCGGCCCCCTGGAAATTAAACAAGCTGGTAACTATCAATAACTTACTTTCATTATGAAATACTTAAAAGGCTTTGTCAGGCGATATAAAGCTAATTCTCCCTCGTTCCCATGGACGTCTAAAACAACATTTCAACACCTGTTGAAATTAAAATACCACTTTGAAAACTGGGATCAATTACTAGAAGGAATTTCGATGCTGAGGCTCACAGCTGTTCAAACATTTACAATCCAGTTTGCTGGGATAAATGACTAATGGCATTTGTCTTTAAAAACAACATTGTCCTTACAGAGTTCATGAGAATTTTAAGCTAGGCTGAATAAACCTTCCACACTATCTGATACCCCGTCTGTATTTGATAAACCTCATCATGAACCTTCCTCTTTGACAACATGATTGTCTTCACATCATACACACTTATGTGAGAGTTAGATGCTCCATTTTGACCAAATAATTGCCTTTATTCGACTTCCAAGTAATTCCTATAATAATAATACCTGAGAGAATGGGCCAAGTGTAGACTAGTCAAATATCAAACAGATCTGCTTGGCAAAGCAGGCTATTATTATTTGAGCAGAAGAAATGAAGGTAGTGTGCTTAACTTTAGGGGCCACAGTTTAATTTAGAGGCACCCAATACATCTTCTTAAATGTTTCAAAACAAATTCAAAGTAATTACTTCTGTTTGTCTTCTTGCAGACGATTTGTCAGTTGGGTTTGGCCCCTGATGCAATGATCCTATTACAACTTATTACTGGTGATATACTGCAACTGCTTGGTCTTTGAAACCCAGCAAGCAAATAGGTTACGTTACTTCTTTGAAGACCTGTACTATCATTCGTATTCTTGGTGTACCTTCCTTCATTAGTAATAATAATAAAGACTTTTTTATACCTTTGACAATGACCAATGTAAACACACACTCTCCACAATATCAGGAAAAGCACACAAAGTCAAACAGGGACTCACCTGAGAGCACTCGCAATGAGCTGGATGCTTTGATTGGCCGACCATCCTTCAGCCAGGCAATGGCAGGAAGAGGAATACCTGAGGCCTCGCAGCTCAAAGCAACAGGGTTCTTCACCACAACACTCACATTTTCTGGGAAATTTACCTGACCAATGATACTAGGTGGGACTGAAAGAGATGAGAAATCATAGTTGAAAGGGGCAGAATGAAAGTTTAAGACATTAGGATGGATTTAATCTCATAAACAAGATGGTCATGCATACCATGTACACTGATGTCATGCTTGCTGTCAGCCTGTCCAGCAACATTAACAGCGATACATGTGTAGCGTCCTGTGTCAGACACCTTAGCATCTTTAAGCTGCAGCAGCCTCCCCTCATTGAGGACCTTGGCACCATGCTGCCCTGTGATAGGTCGGCCATCTTTCAGCCATGTGATCGCTGGTCGAGGCACCCCCTCCGCAGCACACTGTAAGGTCACATCACCTCCTTTTGTCACAGCAATGTCATCCGAGTTGCCCTCGCTGTGTCTGATGGAAGGGCGGACTGAAGTGAGAAAAGCAAGTGAGATGGTTTTCATGCTCCCTCAAGAGATGCAAAGTACTTATAGCTTTGAAAAAAATCCAGTACAAAGAGTGCAAAAATATTTACTTTTTGCAAACTAAATTAAAAATGCGAGTGGTTTTAAATTGATATTTGGGGCAATTTTTGCCTTTATTGGATAGGACAGCTGAGGAGAGACAGGACATGTGGGGAGGCGAGAGTCGGGGATGACATGCAGCAAAGGGCTGAGGTCAGATTCAAACCAACAGCTGCTTGGACAAGGACTATAGCCTCTGTACTTGGGCCCGCGACGTGGCCCATGTCAATGACATTTTAGTTCATTCAAACAAACATGATTTTGAATATATCCTGAGATTTGGTAAAAGTAGCTATCCCTTTGGGGTACTCCGTTTAAGCATTGGTCCAATATACTACAAAGATACAGGACACTTTTACCATCTCCAGCTGTTATAACAAACATATAAAACACATCTCTGTCTTGTCTAATTGCAGCAGATTCTGACACCCTGTAACTTCTTAGATTTCTTTCAGAGTGAAACTCAATTTTCTTTTTTCTTTTTGACATTTCTTGTCACAGGTATTTTGACACACACTTACCATAAACCTGCAAGTTGTACTCCTTGGAAGTAGTGCCAGCTGCACTGGAGGCTGTGCATGTGTAGGAGCCTGTATCTATCCTCTCAGCGCTGGAGATCTGCAGCTGGCGACCTCCTGATAAAACCCTGACCCGCTGATCTGACCTGAGATCAGAACCTGGGACAGATAAAAACACAGGTTAAACATGGTGTTCAGACATTTTCAGCCATGTTCATTATGTCATACAATTTCTAAATAACTTGTTTCTTTTTCAATTTTACATATTTACACATACCATCCTTTCTCCAGGTCAGGCTGGGGGGCGGTATGCCACTAGACTCACACACCAGAGTGATTAAACTTCCTTCAATCACAGTCAGAGGAGACACCTCCTCTGAGCCTCGGATACTGGGAGAAACTGTAATAATGACAGGACACCAAAAGGAGGCGCTCACATCTCATTTAAGCTACATGCTGGTGTGTTTCATTGAGGGGAAAATATAACTTTAACATAATCTAGAACAGCTAATATACTGAGGCAACATCTCCACTTGAGACAAACATACAATGTAAAAATATGTACCTAAAGAGAATTTAAATAACAACATTTATATCATACAGCAATTCATATTACATGACATGTGGGACAGAAAACTAAATACTGAAAATTGCAAGTTTAACATAATAATTATAACCAACCACCACTGCTAAGTCACAACACTGGCCTCAAGTTAGCGTGAACTCAAGTAAAAATTACGACAGACTAATACAGTCTTTAAAAGAGAATGGGTTAAGCTCTGTCTGCAACCTGCATACAACTAGCTCAACCCAAAAGTATTCTTCTGAATTGAATAGCAAATAAGTAGAGCCAAAATTTAAGATAAACTTACCCCAGACATTGAGGTTATAGTTCTTCTCTGTTTTGCCGGCAACATTTGTGGCTTCACAGGAATACCTGCCTGAATCCTGCACCTGGGAACTGTCCACCTAGATTCAATGACACATTTTGAGATATGTTACAGAGACTATCAAATCTAAATACAATTAAAAAAAAGTTAATTTGAAGAGTCGAATGATTAAGGTACAAAGGTTTTGATCAGAGAGAATTCTCAGACATTTGTAAAGACCCCAAAAAAAAAAAAGAATTCCAGTTGTAAACGTGTTAACACCTCTAAGCTCTGGCTTTACCTTGAGCACACTCCCATCAGCTGCAACAGTCAGGCCGGGTTTCCTGAAGAGGGGTCGGCCATCTTTGCGCCAGGACAGAGTAGGTGGAGGGATTGCATCGCTCTGGCAGAGCAGCTCCACTGGATGACCAAGCATCACAGTGGCGTTCACCTCCTCACCCTTGATGTTGGGTGGCACTGTGGCAGACATGAAGCCAATGAAGCCAGACATGAAGTTGTTTCTTACATATGAAGTAAAATATGTGCACAAAACCAGACACATAAAGTACATGATCTTCCACATTAACGGACCTTAACATTAGCCTGCTAAGCTAATCAAAATGCTGTTAACTCCTCAGTATTTCTTACAGACTCCTGAGATATACAGTGTATTAAATTGGAAATCTAGGGCTTTTAAATACTTTTGATATCTAAGCAAAGACAGCACCTTTAAACCAGCTCAACATTTGTTTGTTGTAATAACAACCAGAGTACCTTCATCTCCAACAGCTTCATAGAACCTTATCTGCAGAGATGAGTAATGACTCAGGCGCCAACATTTCCACAAAAACATTTTAGTTCCCCTGAGACTATTTAAGTATCATCTTAACAGTAGATGGGTGTTGCTGACAGTGATCAGCTATATTTCCAAAAGCTTGAATGAGTGCTGGACATGATTTGCACTTGGCGTGAACAGAGGGGAGGCAAACGATGGAAATGTCTGGAGGTCTCCACCCTTCGTTTGACAATGTCTAGATTCAAACAGCAGAAAATACTTTTAAATTTAAAATCTTTTTTAAGTAGCTATTATGTAAATCTAAGAATCTGTTCATCAGTATTTAATGAGCCCTGATTTTGGGGTGAATCTGGCCTGGACTAGATAATGACAGCTGACCCCTACATCCCCCTTCAGCGGACAGACAAAGCTGAAGTCATTGGAGAAGGACAGAAACAGGCCCTTTGTTCAGTATTTGGCCAGACACAGGAAGCTGCCGGAGAGTGGTAGTAATTACCACAACAAATTTGCCTCTATTTCCACGGACAAGCTCTTTTTGATCTTTCTGAGTAAATGAATCTCTTGTGGTTGTTTGCATTCTTCATGCATGTGCTAAAACAGACATGCAGGAACAGAAACAAGGCTTTATAATCCCCTGTATGTAAACTACTTGTCTCCTGTTTCCTCGGGGACATTAGCTTTGATTGGACTTGTATAACAACTGATCTGCCATCAAGTTCAGCTCTGTGTTGGAAACTGACAAGGTCTATTAAAATGCTAAACTCACTCATATCAAACTCACTCTACATGCACATGTTTTGCTTGAGGCCTTTGTCAAATATTGCTACAATATTACATCCTATGCTTCTTGCATGCGCTTTTGTAAGACAGAGTACAGTTGGCCAAAACCTCATCCAGTAAAACAAGAAGTGCAACAAGGAAAAGACATTAGAGTCATGGCCAGGAAGAATTTGTCCTACATATTGAACCTATCTTTCAACAGCACCTGTGGAAAGCTTAACAAATAAATCTAGCTTTTTGTAACTTCTTTAATGCAAAAATTAGTATTAATTTCAAAACCGACAATTTATTTTTACCTCACGTCTGGTTTTATTTTTTTGTGTAAAGCAGCATTTTTTTAAATCTGAGGCATGGCTATAATGAAAGTTACATTTTTGTTGGCTGATTAAAGGTTCAATCTGTTGCCAAAAGATACAGAATGCCAATAAATACAAAGTTTACAAATGATTTTTACGATAAGGTGTACAAAGAATAGCAGAACAAACATTGAATTTCACAGTCAGGAACCAGAGAGTTGGTGCTCTAAGAAATGAAAAAACATTCAAAAGCCTATCAAAATAATTAAAAAATAACATTTCAGTCAGCTTATTCATCACTGGTGCAAAAAAAAAACAATGCTTTTTTAGGTTGTGAATATTTACATTCCTTTTTCATTATATCTTATGATTGCATGATAATAAAAACTTAAGATTTTTTTCGAAAACAAACCTTGTTCTCGTCTTAGACAGCTACATTTTTAAATATAAGAATTAGCTAGTTTAGGTTCAGAACTTTATGTTTTACCTAATAGTGAGGATTGTATCACAACAGCAATGTAATGCAGTGTTTTTCATGACAACTAGTATGAAAGCTCTATTAAGACTTAAATAAGACTAAAAATAGAACTTTCTAAAACGAAAGTTTAGGATGTAACTACGGTTATATGAATCCTGAATGTTCGCCAGAGCGCTCTGTCACTCGTGATCTCGCGAGAAGATTCTGTAGGAACTGAATCCCGAATGACACAGGAAGATATAGCCTCTCTCGGGTCATCCAGAGGTCACAAGTGGCGTTTTTAGTATACATACTTGAACTGTGCATGCGTGAAGGGAATATTAAGTGCTTTAAGCACCGCGATCTGGCAGTCAGCAGGGATGAAATAGAACTAAAGACAGTAGTTGTAGGAAGTAGGTTGCATAATATGTACAGAATAGTTGCATATAGATTTATGTGCTACTGCTATGCAACTCCACTGTTGAAAAAGGGTTATTTGCTCACCATAAACTTTCAGGTCGTACTCTCTCTGTTGTTCTCCCCCGGCGTTGACAGCCACACACGTGTAACTGCCTGTATCACTAACTAGTGCACTGTTCAGAGACAGCACTCTGCCACCAGACAACACCTGAGAGAGACACAGCAACAGTAAAGGGACAAGACAATACACACAAACATAGCCATTAAATAAAGGTAAAGAAAAAATAGTAGGCCTCTCTCACACATGTTTGACAAAACTCTCATATAATATATATTTATAATTGAATTCTGTTGAAATTATCAAAATGTGTAGAGACATTGGGAACAAGGTTAGAATAATGTGTAAACACCTGAATGCCATGTGATAAACTTGTAACAGGGCTGCCATCTTTGAGCCATGTTAGGCTGGGCAGAGGAACACCAGTCGCCTCACACTCCAGCCTGGCAGCTTCATTCACCACAACTGTTACTGTACCACCACGGCTGGAGATCACAGGAGGCACTGCAAGAACAAGAAAAGCAAATGACAAACCCAACTTCATTAATGTCCAATCTTTAACATTAGTTAATAAAGTCATCTTCATTCAAAGATAAATGTTGTTATGATGTCTACTAAAATGATTGTGTAAATCAGCAAATCTCTGTTCAATGTATGTCATGTAAAAAACAAAAAGTCACCAACCGTACACCTGCAGGTTGTGGGATATCTCAGCAACTCCAGCCAGGTTGACTGCAACACATCTGTACATGCCAGCATCAGACAGCTGAGCCCGCTCAATCTCCAGCACCTGGCCACGCTGCAGCATCATCACTCCAGCTGCACTTGTCAGTGGTCGGCCATCTTTGTACCAAGTGATAGCTGAGGAACAAAGGTCATTTAAAGTACTTTACATAAAGCAAACAAACCTACCATCAAAAAAGTTACAAAGGTTAATAAATCAAAATTAAGATTTATAAAAAACATTCTGAATATCAACCAAGCGGCAACCTCCGGTGTTGAAAAATTAAGCCAATGAGGAAGAGCAAATAACTGCAGTTCCTCGAGTGTCCACTTGAGGCTGGCTCCAGATGCATGGAAGTCCCATAAACAGCCCATTTTCAAATGTCAGTTTTTATAGTAGAAAAAAACATGTTTACAGCCTGGTACAAAGAATGATTGTTTGATTAGTTACTGTATTTATCCGCACACACTGTACTGTGTGAATTATTTTCCTTACCCGTTTGGATTTTGCTTTGTGCTTCAAAATGTTTTTGTAACCCTCAGAAAGTTAGTACAACAACTTATAGATGTCCCTAAAGTTTTAAAGCGTACTGTTTTTTTTAAACCTATCTCCCATTTAGTGCTAATTATATATCACATTGTTTTAGTGAAACATCTGCTGTAAAATAAAAAAGACATCCTAAGTCAAGAGTGTTGAATCACACTGGAATGTGTCTGCTTATCTGTGTTGAACTTGGAAAAGAAGCAGCATGGAGAGATCGTCGCTGCCTGTAGGGAGTCATCTGAGATCAATTTTCCGCTCTTCCATTAATGGGTAAAGATAAAGAATAGAAGGGGTGCAGCCAACTCCAACTCAGCAGCAACCTGAGTAAACTACGCCCTGGAGCCTCAAGTGAGCACAGCAGATTGTAGAAGGAAGTTCGTGAGCCGTCTTACCAGGTAATGGGCTGCCTGTGGCCTTGCACTCCAGCTCAGTGGGGAAGCCTGAGAGGATGGTCTGGTTGATGATCACTCCAGTGTTAGGGATACTGGGAGGCTCTGATGGACATAAAGAGTGTTACACACAAGAGTTACTATTTACCACATGATACTCTGCTGTCTCCGCCCAATCCCTTGATACTAAAGTGAAGAGAATCATACATATGACAGAGAGTTGGAGATGACTGAGACAAGGTACAGAAACAAGAGAGAGTTACCATGGACACTGAGCCGTATGTGCTGCTGAGTTTCACCAGCTGCGTTTGTGGCCAAACAGGTGTATTTCCCAGAATCCTCAAGTCTTGCCTCTTTGACCTTTAGCATTCTGCCTGCTGACTCAAGCTGTGAGAGACACAAGTACAAACACAAAAAGGATTCAGAAAAGTTGGCTTGGTTTCTACTTTTCATGTTTACCTTTTTACATTTGAGAATAAATCTCTAAGTTTGAGAGAGACATTGCGCTGTAACGTTACAGAGCTACACACAGCAACAGTCAAAGAAGTTGTTTCTGCACAGGTTGTCATGAGTTGTCGTGGCCGAGTGGTTAAGGCGATGGACTAGAAATCCATTGGGGTCTCCCCGCGCAGGTTCGAATCCTGCCGACAACGGCTCAGTGCTTTTTCAGCTGTAGTAAGATGAGATAACAAATGTCCAAAAACAGACGCAGGCACCTGATATGTCAACAAAACGGAATAACACGGCAGATTTAAGAGTGGAGGGACAGCGCAGGCATTAAGATGATCATCAGAGTTACAGTAAGGCTTAAGGTCCAAATGTGCTCAAGGGTCCATAAGTAAATAAATATTCAGTCAATCAGGGAACCAACCTTAAGGTGCCCCTGTGTTATGTCCACAGGTCGACCATCTTTAAGCCATGTAATACTGGGAGGAGGAACGCCACTGGAGATGCACTCCAGACTGATTTGCTTGTTTAGAACCACTGAACGCTCAGCAGGCCCGGCGGTACGAATGGATGGAGGCACTAGAGTGATGGAGAGGACAGAGTTATTCCTACAACGCATTGCAACAGAGAATTTGGAAAAAGAGACACAGAACAAATATGTAGAGAAGTATTTACATAAAGTGGGGGAGTCCCTGTAGCATGCATAGAAAGCATAAATTACATGTATTTGAATTGAAGTGTACAAAAAACAAACAACCATAATAATTAAAAAAATATATTTTACCATGGACGACCACGTTGAAGTCCCTCTCATGGTCTCCAGCTTCATTAGTGGCAACACACTGAAATCGAGCCGTGTCAGAGACCTGAGCCCGGGAAACGATCAGCCGTCGACCGCTGGCTCCCACCCGCAGCCCCTCACCCTGTCTGACCAGTTTTCCATCTTTATACCACCTGGGAAATAAGTGATTTAACTGTGAGTGAGGGTATGCGTATGCTTGTGTGTTTAAGTCTTTTTATCTGTATCCATGAGAGAGAGATCTTACGTGATGGCCGGTGCAGGTGTTCCAGTGGCGTGACACTCCAGCTCCAAAGGACTGTTGATTATCACTGTGCTGTCTGTCACGTCATCAGCTCCATCAATAAAAGGAGGAACTACAATAAAAAATAAAAATCTTTTAAAGTAGCATTTCACTTCATTTTATGCTGGACATGTTGGAAATGTTAATATCCATTACCTTAACTTTCATTTCATTTACATTTGTATCTATTTCTGCTGCTGATAGTTAAAAAGATAAGTGAAATATCATGAGGACATTGAGGTTGAATTTCCTGCCTGGGGTCTCTTCTGCTCTGAAGTGTTTTAAACTGAATTTTCATGTATTTGTGAAGAGTTCTGTGACTATTTTGTCAGACATGCAAAGCCACAGTGAGACAGCAGATGTCTGCTTCCCATGTGGAATGCACACATGGTGTAGATAGCAACAGACTCAGCAGAAAGATTGGTGTCAGATCAGGTTGCACATGTGTTGTCGTGGCCGAGTGGTTAAGGCGATGGACTAGAAATCCATTGGGGTCTCCCCGCGCAGGTTCGAATCCTGCCGACAACGGCACAGTGTTTTTCAAGCTGTCGTTCATTGTTGATGACTAAACAAAAACACTCTGTAACTGTTGAAGTGATTAGGTCTGGACATAGAGATATTGAGGGGGGTATTTTCTTGTTAAAATGTGGTTGTAGAGGTGCACCACTATCCCCCCTGGCATTTACGAATAAACATTGTGGAGTAGAAACACATATTAGCAAATAAAGTTTTTTGTAAAAAAAAAAAAAAAAAAGAGTCATCTTAACTAATCCCACTAAGTGCACCACTGAGCATGCTCCTCCCAGGATAGTCACTGATTTATGCCATAACCGTCACAACATGGCTTAAGTTGGTGGGATCAAAATGAGTTGTCATTAAAAGTTATGCCTCTTGCCAACTATAAAACACTTGCAGTTCTGTGGCCTCTTTAGTTACCAACCTTCTGTAAGGTGATTTCTCTCTGACATGAAATACCTGGTTTGAGCTCATTCAAATAATTGACTTCAGTTTTATTGATTATGTTGCTTTGTGAGCGGAGATGAACGTCATGCTTAGATTGCCTTCATGTACAATTTGGGGAGATAAATATATCTTTGTTTTCATTATGAAAAAGTTTGATTCAAACTACCACGATAAAATCAATTCACTAATATTCTTGTTAAACAAATAAACCACTGCGGGAAGTACAAGTTGTATGGCTGGACTTAAGAATGTTTATATTGCCCAAATGCATGCACACAGACATATAACCACCATGAAAAGCTTTATTTTATCTATATCTTATATTTTCTTTGTAAGGAGGCAGGTCATTTTGGGATGCATTCATAAAAAAAAAACGTGTATTCCCATCAGTTTTTGTTAATTTGGGTCTGCCAGAAAAGGTGAAACCAGTCAGAAGGTTTACATTTTGAGTTTTACTTTACCTAAAACTCTGACGTCGTATTTGACCTCCTTCTCCCCAGCGATGCTCGTTGCCACGCAGATGTACCGCCCTGAGTCTGACACCGTGGCTGACATGATTTCTATTTTACTCCCCCGTTCAAGAACACGGACATTTTCACCATCGCGCACAGGAACTCCATCCTTCAGCCATGTGAGGGAGGGGGGAGGGTGCCCGCCTGCGTCACACTCCAGAATCAGAGGCTTACTGAGGACTACTTTCCTCTCTGTCAGCCCGTCATCCCCCCCTGCAATGGTGGGTGGCACTGAGGGGGGCAGGAAAGGAAGAGGAACAAAAGAAAAGTTAGAGCTTCAGGCACTTAACTCATCTCTCTCTTAACATTTGACATTCAAGGGTTTAATCAGCCAATGACTTTCAAAATTGCTTTATGCTTAAAGCCATGTGAATCTATTTTGTGCTCTTCAGGGACCAAGGGTTGTTTTGTAATTCAGTTGTTTACTGACTCTCCACAGCTGTTGGATATTATTGTTGACTGCTACAAATGTCTTAAGTTAGTGAGTGTAGCCAAATGCCTTGAAGGTCAGATTAATTCAATAAAAAGCTTCAGAGCTCAGCACATATGTGAAATGTAGAGACAATGGTGGCTCAAGGTCAGAGATTTCTTCACTTCCTACAATTTGAAAAGCTGATTTATTAAGTAAACATTATGTTATATACATATTGTCTATATGACAAATTACAAGTCTCTGTGAGCATGTTTTACTGACATGCTAAATAATGAACAAGAAAAATGTCTATGGATTATCAGGTATTAAATTCTTACGGTAGACATCCAGTTCAAAGCTCTTCTCAGCTCTGCCGGCCACACTCATCACCTTGCAGGTGTACTGGCCGGCATCGGACGCCTGCACCCGTGGTATCTTCAGGTAGCGACCCCTCTCGACGTACTGAGCCTGCCGGTTGGATAGAATGGCCTCACCATTTCTGTACCAGGTGATGGTGGGACTTGGCACTCCACGAGCCTCACACTCCAGTGAAACTAAATTTTCCAGCAGGGCGGTGACATCTGACGTTATGTTACCACCTTTGATGGAGGGGGGCACTGCAAATAACAAACAGATGATACAATCTAAAATAAATCAAGCTAAATGTGGTCATCTTGGGCATGCAAACATATCCATGTATGTGTAAGAGAGGTAGGCTTTTCTCACCGTGTAGGATGTGTAAAAATCCACACTCACCATAGACACTGAGGTTGATGTCCTTAGTCTGTTTGCCGGCTGTGTTCACAACACTGCACTGGTAGCGGGCTTTGTCTCCCAGACGTGCACTTTTTATCCTCAAAACCTGCCCCCTGTTTGTGACCTCTAGGTTGGGATCACCAAGAAACACCAGCCTAAAAACAAAAATGTAACTCAGTTTAATCAGTGTGTTTAAAACACTAAAAACTCTCATGTTAATGTGAAACCTAGCGCTGCTTGACTCCAGCTGCTATAATAAACATTATCGGTCCTCACTATATTATATCATCATTAGTCACAAGTTTTTAATGCTAATATCAGACCTGTTGACTTCAGATGTATTCATTTATTTGCTATTCCTTCTACTTGTACTTTTACCATTATTATTGGCATTGTAGCCAAAAAAATCTGAATCATCTGGTGCTATTTTTGCTCTGTTAATTTGCCTCTCATTTACTCTCTCTCTCTCTCTGTCTCTATCCCAATTTTGAAGCCTTACACAGTCGTGGCAGCAGGCTATGCAACATTCAAACACTCAAACTTGCTAAATTGTTGCCAAGTCTTTTGCTCATTGTGGATTTATGTTTGGTCTCTGTAAATAATATAACAAAGAGTACAGTGTAGACCTGCTCTTTTAGTCAAGTCTCTTGATATAACATATTTTATGAATTGGTGCATTACAATAAAAAATGTATTCATTGATTATCCTTGGAGTCACTTACTTTCTGTCTTTGTACCACTGGATCGTAGGAAAGGGAACTCCGTGCACCTTGCACTCCAGACTGATCTCCTGTTTGACGATGGCGGAAAGATCTTGAGAAGAGCTTGTCCCTTCAATGGTTGGTGGAACTTGGGCAAAGAAAGAGAGTATCAATGTTTATAAGCGGACTGCTCATCAGAATGATCAAATGAGAAAGCTAGAGAGTAGTAGTCCAACACAAGGCTTCTTTTATGTTTTGTAAGGGTTAAAAGTCCACAAGTCTTTACACAGCTGTAATTCTTAAAGTTTCTGCAGGAAACTGCTCACTTCCTTTACTCACCCAGAACATCCACGAAGAAGTCTTTTTCTGTGCTGCCAACGATGTTGATGGCTTTACAGCTGTAGCTGCCTGCGTCCGTCATGGCAGCCTTTAACAGTTTCAGGGATTTTCCCATTTCAAGAATCTGGATGTTGTTACTAGACACCACCTGTTGATCAGCATAAAAAGTCAATCACATATGAATTATTTTATACCAACAAAGCAATTATTAAGTAAAATGCAACACATATAGATATTGGGATTTCAAATAAAATAGCTACAACTGAAGCAGAATTAAAAGCAAACACGGATTGAGAGGTAAACAACCATTCAATGAGAAATGTAATTCTGGAAAGTGTACAACACATGGAAATAGTTGCATGGAGCCAAAAACATTCAAAAAAACAATAAAGCATCTTTGTTGAGATTGCTTATATTTAGCAGGTTAAAAAGTAAGCTCTCTGACTTTCCCATCTGTGCTCTGCAGGAAAAGTTGGTCAGACTGCCAAGGGAAAAAACAGCAGCCAGGTAACAGGGATGTTACAGCAAAGTGAGTGAAAGCTCAGTGTTCTCACATCAAGTAATCATAATTATTCTGTCTTTACAGCTTTGAGCATGCTGCCACTGTGGCTGGTCTGTTCTCTTAGGCAGTGTACCCTGTGATCAGAGATAACTCAGTTTTCATTAATAAATGAAAGCAAAGGTCATTATAAGTACTATCATGCATGGAAAGTTTTGTGATCCAATCCTTGTTAATTACTTAGTAGACAACAGCTGAAGTGTAGGTTTTGCAAGTTATACTTATGAAGGTGCCTTTTCTTTGGTGCAAGTGCCTTTTCATTTGGTTTGTTTAGTAACCATTAAAATATAAGTTTAGTAAGAGAGCATGGTGGAGACATAAGAGATTATTTTACATGGAAATAACTAAGGTCAAGGCTATCAGCTGCCTAGCAACAGAGGAAGCCATTTTTTTTTTTTATATATATGCTCAAGATTAAAACTTAATCTTCTAAGGTTTAGAAACATTAATGAAAGATATCAACTTCTTTGTATACAATTTTTAGTTAGGGTATTTCAGAGGGATTTCACCTACAGGTGTTCCATCCTTGTACCAGGTGATTACAGGGGTTGGACTTCCTGTGACATCACACACCAAGCTGGTGGAGTGGCTAAGGACCAACGACACATTTCCTGGCATTTCAATGTCACGGAAATCTGGGGGCACTGTGGAGGTGATCAAAGGTGGTTATTTAAATGTTGTTTTAGTGGTAGTGCAGTAATATCAACAAATTACTTTGGGCTGATAAACTAATTACAAAGTCTCGTGTCAGAACAAAAGAAAATAGGTCAATCACCATTGACTTTGAGCTGGTACTTCCTCTCAGTGGATCCAGCATCATTGGCAGCAGCACAGACATATTCACCATTGTCCAGTGGAGACAGAGAGGCAAGAATCAACAGCGTGCCATCCTCAAGGATGGACACACCAGGCTCATTACCCGTCAACTCCTGGCCATTACGCAACCACCGAATCACTGGCTTAGGAAGACCTGGAAGAGAAAAGAACATAGGGACAAAAATTAATATACGTACCAAATGACTGTCTACACTTGTCAGAATGATTTAAATTCTTTGACTAGCTTTGTCTCACTGAAAATCGCTTCTAAGAGTCAAGGACGTTGTTTTTCCTACATAAGGAAAAAAGTGGTCAACTACTTATTCATAACATCCAAAGGGGTCTGGAACATTTTCCATCTACCTTTGGCAGGGCAGGGGAATGCTATCCGCTGGTTTGCAACTCTCTCCTGCAGGGGCCTATTGAAGGGGGGCTCCAATATCTCCACCACAGGGGGCACTGAGAATGCACAAACACATAATCAATAACAAATACATATTTTAACACACAAAAAGCCTTTCTAACAGTCTAAGTATAAATCATTTAAAAAAGAAATCAAATCAGTCTTTAAAAAAGAAACAAATTGCCACTTTTTTCTTTCCTTTAATGAAATAAAAACACGTGTGTAAACTCAGGGCGAGCCTGTTTGATAAAGACATAGACTGAAACCAACCTTGCACTAGAACTCGAACTCGAGCCTCGTCTCTGCCTGCGATGTTAGTGGCTGTGCAGGTGTAAGTTCCTTCATCCTCTAACCCCACGTTCTTCAGTGCCAAACTGCCGTCACGGGAAACTGGGTACCTCTTGCCATCCTTCATCCAGGTGAGTGTAGGCTCTGGGACCCCTGTCACCACACAGGGCAGCTCCACAGGGTGACCCACTTGTAGCTTCATTACTCTTGGGCCAGCCTGGATACTGGGGGGCACTGCAGCACATATGACAGAGGGGTCAGAGACGACAGGCTTCAGTGCATTATGTGTACCTGTATATTATTTATGACGCAGGATGTTGGCCTGAAAGGTTATTTACTGCTACCATTCAGTGAATATACTATCTAATCCAAAATTAAAGTATGTCTCAACTTCAACACTGATCAAAATTGCACTGCACAATTCACCATGTTACCTTATAACCATATCTATAGACAAATTCCAACATTTATGACAGACAAAACTTGCTTAATCAGCAGAAATTCATGATCATTACAGAGTCTTTGTAAGTAGTTATGATCTTCTCACTCACCCAAAACACTCAGCTCAACGTATTGTGTTAGGTTGCCAGCAATATTGGAGGCAACACACACATAAAGTCCCCCGTCTGACACTCTGGTCTCTGAGATCTTCATAGAGCCCGAGGGAAGCTGAGTGTGCCTGAGAGAAAAACATAAACAGAAATAAAGTGTGAGAAGTGAGAGTCACAATAACTTTTACATAGCTTAAAAATAAAAAAATAATTACACACACACTGACTTTTTTTTCCACTCAAGGACTTAAGGCATTTCTGTTAAAATATACTCTGGTAATTCTTACTAATCCACCATCGACCATAATTACAGCTCCTGTGGCAGACGCACAGTAGGTGAAACAGATCACAGAGAAGAGAGTGATTACTCAGTTATCCTATAAAACCACAAACTATACCCTGAGGCTACGAGCAGTGCATAGACGGCACAGAAATGTAGAGAGAAGGAGGTTGTGAAAGTCATTGAGGCATTTGAAAAACCACCAATCTCCCTTCTACTTTGAGGTTTCATCCAGGGTAATAAGATGTGACCACATTATCCATGGTTGAGGGAAAATATTATTCATTGGGGTACATTTTAAGGCAGCAAATTATTTGTCTGTGTCTGGTAAAATACATGTGCCTATAATGAAAAATGACTCCATTACTGTTCTCCAGCTGTGTTAAAGGGGCTGTTATTCTGCCAGCATCAGTACTGGATGTGGTCTACCTGGGAGAGAAAGGGGAGATGAGCTGCCTCTCCTTGGCCCAGCTGATAGTGGGAGGTGGGACACTGCTGACCTCACAGGGCAAGATGGCGTCCTCACCCTCAATCACTGACATTTTCATTGGGTCAGCTGAGCCACCAGCGTCGCCAGCATTTGCCCTGGGTCGGACTGTACATACAAACATGGAAAGATAAACAAAGAACTGAGATTTAATTTGCAAGGTTATTAGACAGATACTTGCCATTTTCAGACAATGTTAAATTGAAGTATGAAAATGTAAACGAAGAGTTCATATATATGAGGGAATGTTTTAGTTAATTTTGATAGAAGTGCACCAACTGCATTGGTGTTTTTACTTTTCATGTTCACATGTCAAAAATGTCCAAAAGGCCTTTTTCCTACTTATTCTTTGGAGCGGCAACTTTTCGGTCAGTCTATGTGTTGTTGGAGTTAGGGATAATCAATCAAAAGTCATTTTTGGTCAAAGTGATGGATTATTGTGCTATGGATAAACTGTTGCTTATTTATTGCTGTCAGTCAGGCAGCTGCACTTTGTTCTGTTTTTAACCAAACAATATGGAAGATCTGTGTCTGACTATTTTCTGTAACCCATCTTCATCTCCTCCATCACTTCACAAAAAAGACTGCAAGGAAAATTCAGATAATGACAATCTGAGCTCTTCCAGCTTTGGGAACTTTCACACTGAGGGATGATTGCTCCTAAAAACGGGCATTACAGCAATGATGTCATTTTGAAAAGCAGATAATTATGTAATTAAAGACAGTGGATCGGCACTTGGACAAAGTAAACAACATTAAGTTGAAAGCATTTGGATATCAGTTCCTGTTTCGCAGTTAAATAATTTTCTTATAAAATCGCCTGCAGCCTCACAAATGATTTATAGATGGTAGATGCTCTTTTCAGGGATCAAAGCAATAACAATAAATTACCAGACTTGATTCAGTAATAGTTCATCAGAGTAAAATTCAAAATAAAGCTCCTTCATCACGCCTTTAACTAAAGGTGAGGTTTACCATAGACAGTGAGTTGGACCTTCTTGGAGGCGTAGCCGGCAGCATTGGTAGCTGTGCAGATGAACTCTCCAGTCTCATTTCCAGAGGGGGAGGCGATGAGGAGGCTGCCATCAGAATCCAGGGAGAAAGCTGGACCACCCAAGTACAGAAGTTCTCCACCCTACAAAACAAATCACAGCAGGGAAAGGGCAGAGGCCAGGGTTTGTTTCATTAACTCCACCTTATTAACACTTGACACGGTACTCACGGTAAGAGGTGGGATTTGTGGTTTGACCTTCTTAATGTTTATGAATTTGTGGTTTTGCTTTCATGTGTCCTGCTGCTAAAGAAGAAGTCTACAGATAAAAATGTAAGTAGGTACACAATCCAACTAGCCATAACTCAAAAAAGTGATGTCATAGCATCAGGATTGTGTCATCTCTGGATGGTCCTCTTGGATCTGGCATACATAACTTATCTTGACTTGACTGATGTTCTACAGAACAGCAGAGGAATCAGAAGGAATCAAATCTTAACAGCTGGTATAAAACTTAGCACGCTTTGGTTTCATATGTCCCCGAAGCCCTGTTCACTTTAACAGCACGATTTTTACAACTCAGAAAAACTACAGTAAAAGGTGGAAAAAGGAGGGACTGTTCACATACACACAGGTTTATAGAACACACTGACACACATTTTAAGATTCAGCACTCTGTGCAGGCCAATGGACACAGGTAAGGGTGATTTTACGGTGCAGCACATGAGGCAGACACATGTATCCTAATACAGGAATTTCTTGTTATGTGCTCTTGTGTTAACAGACCAACTGATAGAGTGTTTTGTGCTCAAGCTATGACACAACTCTGACTGTGAATAAAAAATAACCAAAGTAAATTTATGAGTCAAGACATAGATAAAATGCCTCTTGAATATGTAAACCATCAGTCAGAAGTTATGACTTTGGGATGGCATGGAATTACTTACTTTGGCAGTAGAGCTTTTATAAATACTGCATGTTCTGGAGTCTCTAGTGAGGTATGGCCAGAATAATATGCAACATGAGCAATGTTGGCTGTAATACCAAGTACCTGAACTTGCTTTAAATCTTATGGAGTGAATGCCTATACACACCTTGGCCCAGGTGATTTCAGGGGCGGGTACTCCACTGGCACGGCAGGGCAGAGTGATCGGTGTACCCTCGATCGTGCTGAACACCTGAGGACCATGCTGAATGGTAGGAATCACTGGACAAATAAGACATAGATAAGACACAGTCAGTCATAAGTGTTTCTTTTGTGTACATACTTTAAACCATCCATAGTATACTGTTGGTTTGGTTGTCACTGTGTATCGTGCTACTTTCTTGTTGCATGTAGCATTAGGAGAATATAATGCATTCAGTAGAGATTTTAATTATATTCTTGTCCTTTTCTGCTCTCAACATCTGGCTTGTTTGTATTGTTTGTAATGACTCCTGTAAATCTGCAGAAAAGATTAACCCTTGGAGGCTCGGATCATCTTCTTTTAAATGAACATTTTGATTTAAGTAAACAATAAAATAACATTGTGTATCCAATACATATGGCAAGGTCGTCTTTTCTCTGCACTCTACATTATTGCTTCACTTTATGTAGGAACTATTGCAGGCATTTCTTCTTATTTGTGGTAATTTGAACTTGAACACACATGTACATGTGTAAATGCAAATGCTTTGTGTCTTTACATCTGAAAAGAACATCCTGCAGACGATTCTTATTGGAGTTAGTCAAAACTGGCAGAGACTGCCTTAGTATAAATGGAGAACACATTTCTCTCCCTCACTGTGCTCCAAACTCTGCTATTACCCTCAGCTGCTTCTGGTTTGGAAGATAATCCTATTCTTGAAGTTAAGAGCCATCTGTAGTTTAAAGGAGACATTTAAGAGGAGCAAGACCAAATGGGTGTTCCAAGTAGA
This sequence comes from Tautogolabrus adspersus, assembly GCA_020745685.1. Lineage (NCBI taxonomy): Eukaryota > Metazoa > Chordata > Actinopteri > Labriformes > Labridae > Tautogolabrus > Tautogolabrus adspersus. The sequence continues at coordinate 9,426,908 of CM036536.1, read as the reverse complement.
AAAACGTCATCGCACAGCAGAAAAACCACAGGTCATCAATAAGAATAATGACCGTTCAGCTTCATTAACTGTCTAAACACAAATCAGGGACCTTGAACTGGCTCAACTACAAGGAATGAAATAGTTATTAGAATTATTAATTCCCCCGTTGCCTGTCCTACTCTTCAGGGTATTTATATTTTTCCAAATGTATTGTTCTACAGTAACAGTTAATTCTTAGTCCCCCCTCTGTGATATTCATGTTTATATCAGTACACCAACTTTAAAAAATGGATTTATAACAGATGATTGTTTAGTTTGTTTGCATCTAAAAGGACTGTAAATGTTTCTTAATTTACAATATTGCAATTTAAATTTGATACAACTACATTTAACTGCTATGTAATTTATATGATTTATAAATAAAAGCATGCCCTATGGGTGCCATAGGAGTTCAAGTTGTTGGCAAATATATTAATATAAACTTATACCACATTGTTTTCTTGTATTAAACAATTATACATTTTTTATAACTCTAATAAATACTGAGTAAAGGGACTAAAAGTTATGTTTGAAATTTCAACAAAATTGAATTTTGGATCTTCTACTGTACTTCTCTCTCAAGTTTGAGATGATCTTCTTGACATCTATCAAACCCCACAAAGTACTTCAAAAAGTTTTCTTTTATTTTTGTATCTGTTCAGAGTTGTTTTTTATGCATATTTTTGTAATGTACCATATACGTTGACAGTAGTGGTATGGTTGGTTGCCCCAACAATGCTTTCAGCCAAACAAGTGTAATCCCCTGCGTCTTCTAGCCGGACTCTCTCAATATGCAGACTGCCATCCCTCCTCACTGTCACATATTGGTCTGAGGCCACCTGAAAGAGTTGTGTGTAAAATGTAAATCCTGGTTATGTAACTCAGACTGATTGCAAAGACATGGAAAAGTTTGCTCTCCAAGCTCACCAAGCCATAGTTGTGCAGCCATTGCCTCTCAGGTAGCGGATTCCCAGCCAACAGCACACAAGGCAAAGTCATCTGCTGGTCCTCGATCACACTGAGCACAGTCGGACTCATGGCAATGACAGGCGAGACTGCAGGCACAAAGCAACTATTATATTTAGAAAGCTATTTAGAATAAACAATCAAGAAAGGGTGAAAAGAAAGTGTCTAACAAAAATTATTAATTGTTTCTTAATAACAGCTTCACCTGTTTGATTCTGTTTGGATGTACACAATGCACAGTGGTTTGTGTTTGCAGAAGCTTAGAACCAAAAGAACCCCAGAATTAACCACTGTATCTCTAATAAATAAAAAAAACCTCAAATGTGCCAGAAAGGTGTGAAATGCAGAAATATGGATACTGGAAAAAAGTGTTTTTTACGACTTCATTTTTGAAACCCTGCTGGTTAACTGAAAGTAACTACAAGCCTACATGTTAATGGGATGCTTGGTTGACACACACACACACACATTAACAGTATACAAGTATCAACACAACATTCTCTATCCTCACAAATGCATCCATACACACAACACATACACAAATACGCACTCAACCGAATGCCGTCACCAAAAGGTGTGGCTGACAGGGCTGATGTCATGGGGTGAGGGCTGCGATGGACAACAGGGTGTTTTTAAGGGGATTTGACGAACACCCTGACTGGCTGGGAATAAAACCTAACAAACACACACACACACACACACACACACACACACACACACACACACACACACACGCACGCACACACACACACACACACGCACACACACACACACACACACACACACACACACACACACACACACACACACACACACAAACAGGCCGTATTCCAACTTTGTTGCTCTCGACTTGCACTATTTTTCCAAAGAAGCTACTTTACATGTGCTTCTGTGGTTTGCGTGACTTGTGAGAACAGACCATCGGTAGGGAAACGGGGCAGTGGGGCAGTAATACATGTCATCTGGGTGGGTCTGTTGTTTCTAACCTTTGGCCCACATATGAGAGCTCAGTGTGTGTTTCCACTGTAGAGAACACCATGAAACAGAAACAGTGGCTAACAAGGCACATGTGTTCAAACATACTTGCTGAAATGTGCTAATGAACTTGCACTTCTGTGGAAGGACTGAAAGGGAAACACACACATACACACATTCACAAAGTCAAACACACAGATGTAGGTACTTGAATGGACTGCATGTGTTGTTTTAGAAAATGTACTGAACATTTAAAGGAAATCTCTGAGTAGACATACTCTGAAAAATTGCTTGTTCAGCAAAAGGAAATTTCAGCTTGTTTGAGTGTGCATGAATTTTGATCCCCTCATGGCTATATCTTTGAAGTGAAAAGCATTTCAAGACAGACATGGCTACATCAGCAGTAAAGTAAACCCTGAACTTACTGCCTGCAAACCATTATGACCGCAAGTCTGCTTTTCTGAAATTACTGATATGTTAATAAACTCCTCAAAAAAAGTTTGGATATGTTATTTCGGTCTATTATTTCGCCCCTTTAATAATACTAATTGGTGTTGTATTTTATATCGTTGGAAAGCCTGATTAGTCACCTTTACAACGAGGTATAACTTTTAAGGATCATGCATTCGTGGAATGAGCAACACAGCTAAACGTGAAGGTAGCCCCCGAAAAAAATTTGCCAAAATCCCCTGCAATATTCTTCTGTTAGTATTCACTCTTGTTTTGAGTTGCTTGGTGGAATGGGTGGTTGCACTCTCCCACAGTAATAAGGAAAAAAACAACACATATTGGCCATTTTCACATTTTATTCATTTAACACTGTCAGGGACCTCAGTAGCGTGTGGAAGATCCATAGGCAGCCACAACAGCTTGGCACCTCCTCCTTGTGCTGGTTACCAGCCTGGTCACATTTTGCTGTGGGATGGCATCCCATTCCTCAACTAGCAGTTGTTGAAGGTCAACCACACCCAAGCTGATCCCACAAGTGCTGTCAATTAGGTGCCGATCAGGTGCCAGTCATACACCTGTAACTGGCACACACCTGGCAGCACTTGAAGCTCAAAACAGGAGTGAATACCAACAGAAGAATATTGCAGGGGATTTTGGCACATTTTTTTAGGGCACTACCCACACGTTTAGTTGTGTTGCTCATTCCACGAATGCATGATCCTCAAAAGTTATACCTAGTTGTAAAGATGACTAATCAGGCTTTCCAACGATATATAATACAACACCAATTAGTAATATTAAAGGGGCAAAATAAGTGACCGAAATAACGTTTCCAAACTTTTTTGAGGAGTTCATATTTGAGGACTAAAGAATAATATTTTACAAATCCTGAATGAGAAAGAGAGAAATAGAGAGACAGATATGCAAGATTTTTCAAATGATGCACTCACCCAGTCCAGTCACTGTGATTCTGGCCACGGCCTGGATCCTGCCTAATTGGTTGTGAGCCTCACAGACGTACACCGCCTCATCATCAACCCACAGGTCTGAGATAAAAAATTATATTTAGTCCTAACAAACAGTATATACCTGTAATATGTATGCACTTACACCACTAATAAACTTACTGGTGATATGTAGACCTCTGCTGTTCTGTGTGACTGTGCCATGTATGCGTGGCGTGCTGAAAATGGGAATTCCATCCTCTCTCCTCCAGCTGACCTGTGGTTCTGGTTGACCCTCAGTGGAGCAGGGAAGGGTCACATTGGAGCCAATGTCCAGGGCCACATCTGACGGCTCTCGGATGAACGTTGGTGGTGCTGGAACAATTTGAGTTGAGGATGGTGAGGTTCAAAGAGTTTAAGGGATAACACTTCATCTGTTTTCCATTTACAGACAATTAAACTGTCTATCCAGCACCCATCGGTAATTCACTGATTTCAGGACCAGACGTTATGAACTGTATGTGTTTGAAGCCCGAAAGTGTTTGTTATCAGAAGTTTAATAATCACGTGACAAAACATTTGAATTTTGAAAACAGTATTTGTAAAATGTCCTATCTTTTATCATAAATGTACATTTTATGAAACAGGAATGCTGGTTTAAAACTGGGGGGAAGTATATTTCCCTACAAGGGGACCTTAAACATTTTTGAAGCATAGCAAACATGGTTTTGCTTTTTCCTTTAGTTACTTTTCCCAGTCATTAAAACCTACAGGGTGGCTCTTTTTTTTATTAAACTTGCCTCAATAATACTCAATAATATCCAGCTGTAAGATTGGCAAAATTAAAGGCTTGGTCATGTTGGGAACAGGTGGGCTGTTCACTAGGTCCCACTTTTGCTTGTTTTAGCCCCTGAACCTTTCTGCTGCATTTGTAGTGCTGGTGGTTGACGGAAACTTTTCCATGCAACTATCAGACACATTATATGGCATGCTGTACGTATAAATTTACACATAGAAAGTTTTTTTTCCATGTCAGTTACAATGTAGATTTATTTTATTAATTTGTAGGCGTTATTAGCTAGTATCACGCACGTGAAGACCACACATAACTTTAGCACTGTTAATATGTAATTAGCTTAAAATGTAGCCTTTTGCATAGACTGTGATAAATGTTATTTTTGTAAAAAGTAATATTTCTTACCACTAGCTCTTCTCCAACCTCACTCATTTAACCACATCTGATCACTTATCTCAGCTTGCTCACCCTGAACCTTCCTACTTGTTTCTTCATCTTAACATCTTGACCTGTGTTTTGCAGACTTTATGCTAGGTCATGCGCTTCCAAGATAGTTTAGCTATAGCGAATAGCACGAGTCATGACTAGTCTTTAGCTACAGAAATGTTGTTTCTGTGCACTACAGCTTTCAAATGCTAGTCAAATGCTTTTGTATTGATTTGAATCGTAGACTGTATAAAGATCATTATTAATAGTCGTACTAGCAGTATTGTTACTCCAGGAAACAGGAGCATCTAATCTTGATACAGATGCGTTTGTCAGCTGAAGAAAGGAAAGAGGTGTTATTGGCTGAAAGGTGAGAGGTCTTTAAAGGCACCACTATCATTAAATGGCATTACGAAACAAACTTCACATTTAATGTCATATTATGAAAATGCCGAAGCAAAATAAAAATTAATCGAAAAGGGGATTTTGATTAAAATGTCATAAAAAATTGTATCTAATTAAATTCAGTTACTGTGAAAATAAAAGTTTAGTTATTTATTTATTATAATAGTTAAGTTTTTAATACATTTATTAACTATTGAACAGTGAAGGGTTTCATATGTGTAAATTCAATGCTTAAAGTGTGTAATGCCACAACAAGTGAAATATGAGAACACAGCAGTATTCACCACCGTTTTATAGCCCTCTCTGGGTGTGTATAATTTGATGAGGTCAGTGTTGTGCATGTTGCGCTGTTGCTGATGTTGTGTGTTTATTTTGTGCTCAGTTAAACAGACATATTCAACACACCCAAGTAGTTTGACCTTGTGCGCCCTTTTTTGGCAAAGGCATATTTAATTAACAGCACATAAGAATCTCTGTGTCATTAACCGGTATAAACTACTCGGTTTTACAACAATGTCGAATTTCGCTAAAAGTTGCAACAGAGTTCTTAAAACCCACGTAACATAAGCTTCTGTTTGTTTGTTTTTCTTTGTCTATAATTTCTGAGAGTTTAGTTGTTGACACAAGCGTCATTATAAAAACTATCTGTTGCAGTGTTGCAACACAAGAACAAACAAGCATCAACTAACTGTCAAAAACCCTTAAAATTGAATACTGTTGCAGACTGTACATTCACAGCTCTGGTAAGGCTACAAAATTATTTTCGTATTTTGAGTTCATTATACTGGGATGTTTCTTTGCAAGGTTAAATATACACTTTTACTCTCACCTCCTACATCCAAAGCGATCTTTCCTGATGAGGTGCCGGCAGCATTGACAGCTACACAGGTGTAATCTCCAGCGTCAGCATCCTGAGTCTCCTTGATTATCAGTGTACCACCTAATGTATCAACATCCAAGAGGGATGATGAATGCAGTCGAACATCCCCTAAAAAATGACAAGGAATGCAGCTGTTGAGTGTGGTCAACTTGGATTAGAAAACAACAACTGTTATTTTGGTCCCCATGAGCACATATTGGTTAAACATAAAAACTGCTCAATCCTTTGAATCATCATAATCAAGAATATGAAAACCTGTTTTTTTGGTTGAACTTTGTGTTGTGTCTTAGTTGTTACCTTTGTACCACCAGATCTCCGGCTGTGGGGTTCCAGACGCAGAACAGGCCATCACTGTGGTTTCGCCAACACTAATGAGAATATCGCTCAAAGCAACTGTCACCACAGGGGATTCTAGATGAAGGAAAATTGTTGAATTATAGACAGAACATCAGTATTATATAGACAGCAAACTGAAGAGCAGTACATACTTTTTCATTTCAATGGATGTAGTCTCAGTGACATCACCCATTGTTTTTTGAAGAAGCAAATTGAAGCCCAACAATGGCTGTCCCCATGTTGGGAATGCTATCTCAGCCTAACGTTTGATCAATCTAGCAACAGGCAAAGATGTGGAGTGGAGGCGGGCCTTAAATGTAATGATAACCCAAGCCCCTAATTCAACAGGTTTATGCAGAACTCTTTCCATATAATAAGAGGGTAAAGCCTTTATTTTTTTAGGTGAAGCTAGTGGGGAAGTACCTTAAAACTTATTTCCTTTAAATGTCCACCCAGTGGTGACTCCACTGGTTACGAAAGGAAGTCCTATCTTTTTAAACCAGTTTGAAAAGTGAACCTTCTTCTGAGTGTATTTGTGACCTCTGTTAACATTTCCTGTGAGATTTTATTTTCAGTAATTACTTTGAAGTCTGTTTCAATAAAATAATTTTTTTTTTTTTTTAAACAGTCCCATTTGGAGCAAAACTGTCAATAAACAAGGTTCTGCTTAAGGGCATTGCTTCCTGGGATTTACCAGTCACATCGGGGTCTCTCATCCAACAAAGGTACAAATCAAAACATATTACCTTTACTTCTAAATGTGGTAATATCTGGTTTTGAATAAAAAGTATGTGCGGTCTGTCGTCTTTTCTGGGGAGAGTCACAAGTGACCTTATATCTGTTTCATCAAACGCTGAACTTGAGGCTTCAAAAGGTGTGCAATAAAATGAATGGATGACATCACAGTGGCTACGTCAATACAGTCTATGGTTTGCCCCGGCTGCTGGCCTTTTTGCAGGTGTTCCAGTATTCTCCCACAGTTTAAGGAGTAGGTTAGGTAATCTGCAACTCTAACTGTAACAAATTCTCATAGGTGAAAATGAACAATTGAATAGTTTCTGTTTCTATGTGTGATCCTGGTGATGACAGGTGACCTGTCAAGGGTATAACCAAGCTTCCCCAAATGTTTGCCAAGATTTGCTTGTTGGCCTGCTCTTCTCTAAATGATAACCATGTAGCCAAAGGATGGCTGCATGTGTTTTGAGCACTCACCAATGTAACTGAGGGTTGAAGTCATGGTGTCTGTTCCAGCCTGGTTACTGGCGATGCAGCCATACACTCCTCCGTCCTTCTTCTCCATGTTTCTTATAACCAGTGTGCCATCGGGAGTCATTCTGTGTCTAAGCACAGAAAATATACAATTCAGTATTTCTATGGAGTGCTGTTACTGTTATAGTTAGTCAAAAAGTACAAATCAAATTAAACACATGGATAGCTTTATTTCCAGCGTTGGAAACCGTTTTTGAGGTCTTTCAAACTTTCAAACTTTCAAATGTCAAAATTAAATTAATTAAAAATGAAGGTAAGAAAAGTCCCCCAAACTATTTACATGAAAGGAGATTATTTGACCTTTTGGATGCCATGATGAAGATGTCATTGTGACTCCAAACCAGACGTGGTGGAGGATAGCCACTGGCCGAACATCTAATCCTCACTTCATCTCCTGTTGTAAAGGTTTGGTTTCGTGGCTCTACTGAAACCTTGGGCACCTCTAGAGGAAAAGAGAAGCGATGGAAAAATACTCCGTTAATATTAAAATAGAGGCACTTCCCATATTAGAATGATAACATAGGTTACATTTTTTCAGTCAGCAAATTTTGAGTCAAGCTTGAGAAGTTGTTAAAATCAAAGCAACAGTAACAAATCTGTATAAAATTGATCCTACAGGTGAGCAGAAACTTTTCCTGTCGGAAGTGACAGAAGTTACTAAAACTAAAAACGTTTCACAGCATTTCATTCACCATCATCTCCTCTTTATTGGTAAAACAGTGGGGGATATTGAGCCCTGACGCAGAGAAGTTATGGAAACTTTTTTATTCAATGGATTCATGATGTGTAACTGAACCTTTAAAGCACGTGTTTTCTCTTTTCTGTTCCCACTGCTTGAACTATCTCCCGTGTCTTAGACCATGCCAATGTGCAGAAAACAGAGTGTGAGAACTTTTGAATAAAGAGATGGAGCACTTCAAAAGTAACCAAATTCTAATTATCTCTGTCTTTTTTAGATGCCACAGAGGGATTCATTTAGAGGTATATATTTTATTGTATGACAAGAAAGGAAGTGACAGCTTGCTGCAGTTGACAAGCTTGACTCCCACTGCAACAACTTTTTTTATCATTCATACTCAGTATAAAAATTACTGTGAATAATACACCGATTTTGCCATTATTGTAGCTATGACGTAGTTTGTATTATCTGTAGTTTTTACAGCTGTCTTTACGTCTCACTGTAAGTATGTTGTTTTGTCTGTCTGTTTGTTTGTGTCTATATATCTCACGCTGTCTGTCCCTCTATCCCACTTTCTGGGCCCATCAAGATGAATCAGATGGATGCCACTAATAGTAAAAAAAAAATTCAGAAAGCATGAAGCGCTTAAGAAATTGAGGCGTGAACCCATCCAAAAAGTTGTCTCGCTGTGTGTATTTTGCTGTTGTTGGGTCTGAATATGGGCAAAGAACTGGGAGGGGAAGAGAAACTTTGTCAGGGGTTATTTTGATGTCAGACTTTAAAAATGTAAAATGAGTTTTACCGCTTAAAACAAAGCTTCCTCTCTGAATGGAGGAAGTAAGCGCAACTCAGGAGAAAAAAATACAGACATCCTCCTGCGTCACTGCTCAAGACCGTTTCCACAGTCTGGATGAAGTGTTGAGAAGCTGACGAACTGATGAAATCCCTGATTATATCAATAGTAGAAGTGTCAAAGTATTGTTTATAGACTTTATATACAGATAATTAATTTTAAGTCATACAGAGACGGAATTGTTATCCTAAATACACGCAACCAGCGCACAGAGACGGAAGTTTGCTTTGCAGTTCAATTATGGCTGCATTTAACCCTTTGCGTGTTGTGACGACCCTGCTGTTTCCTGGTTCCTTGTTGTCGTCTTTTCTGTTTCAGGTGCCAGTGGGTGTGGCTGTAGGTGTGTGATCTGGGATTGAGAACACCCGGAGTTCTCAGTTCATAAGAGCTGGCCTCACTCCCTCCACGAGGGAGACTTGGAGGAAGAGGTTGAGGAGAGACGCGGTCCTCAACGCTCTGTACCATTTTGTGATTGATATCGGTGCCTCGATAATAAACTTGTGTAATTGTTCAACTGTAACTCCTGGTCTCCCCCATTCATTTTTTACGGCGTTTGAGCCGGCCGTAACAGTGTGCTTGTGAACTAGACAGTGTATTTATGATTCATTTGCACAGGTTTAGCAGGCGAAAATCAATGCAATCCTTTTTGTGAACCAGGCCCTCAGTTATTAATAAGAAGTGTGGTCTAAAGCTGATCTATATGTAAAGAGTCGTACTAAACTTTTGTTGTAATTTGAAGCTGTATAAATTAAAGTTGTCATTCCTTGCTACCTTAAACATCCAAAACAGACAGTGTCCTTTGGATGAGTGATGGAAGCCTGTAGTCACAAGTTCAAAGGTTCACACGCCAGTACAGTAGGTGTGAAGGAATGTATTGACTTTTCACTAATTCTTCCACTTGAATCATCCGTGATGCCACATTTTTAAGGAAATACAGCACATTTACCAGATGCTTACAATAAATTTGCAGGCAATACTTTTGATGTATTACAACCTTGACTTGAACAAATTGAAATTCCATCAACTTGCCACCTCGATCCTAACCTTAGCGGCGCCTAAGGCCACACTGTGCTGAATGTATGACCCAGATAGGTCATGTAGGGCCCCTTACTGTGTTTATAGCCAAGCCAGGTTCTCTCTAATAGTGCTTCTTTCAGATTGCAAGGTTACCCTACCCTGATTCAAGTAACAAAGAGTTCTATAGAGGGTAGACACATTCCTCTCCCTGGACTCAACAGTAGCTGACACGTGTCATGAAAAGGTTTGTCTTCAGTCCTCCCTTCATCACCTGCTCGGTCTTATCCTTTTACGTCTTCCTCTCTTACCTGCATTCACTCCCAATCACAAAGCATCCTGATCTTAAAATTCAACTTCTTCTTCTTCTTCTTTGTCTCTTTTTTCCCCAGATTCTCTCTACATTCACCTCTAAATCAGATTACATCCACATTATGACTGCTCATTTTAAATTCACTTTTTTTTTGCATTTTTACACATGCAATGCATTCTGAATTAAAACTGTGAGGTTGGTTGGGTAACAACCAACGCACTGCAAAGTCATTGCAGGTAAGGCCTCTGTTCTGTACCTTCCAATTCTAAGACAAACAAACTCTTTGGATTTCAATTCTTTCTTTTCTTTTTGTATTCTGATCTCACAAGAAATATTGAACTCTGTTGCACGGTCTAATGGTGCAAAAGGAAAGACGTTAAGTTCTTGGTCTGAATGTCTGTCAGGTGTAGAATCTCTTGCCAGCTGACGGTTAATTGGAGGTAGAGTGGGGGTATGGTCACTCACCATGGAGGTAAAGGAGGGCTTGGCATTTAGTTGTGTATACTGTATGTTTGTTTATGCATGTGTACTTGTGGGTATAAACAAACAGGTAAATATGATGTATATATATTTGTCCACACAGATAAGGTTATCTATCTGCATACTACTCACACACATGCACAAAGTTTAGTTGTGTATTTATTATGTCTCTGTTGATAGTTGATACTATGATTATTTTCAACACTCTGGTTAATGATTAATTATTTTCAGAATGTATTTGTATGTATACACGCTGTCAACTCAATAAAAAGTTGTTCATAAAAAAAGAAGAAATAATAATAATTTATGCAAATGGCCATGTTAGCTTTTGAAGGTCGTAAAAAGGCCTCACAATTAATTTCAATCTGCTTTATAACACAAAAAACTCCCGACAGGAGCTTCACGAATGCAAAGTTGTAAAAACAAGTGCATATACTGTGTAGTATATTGATTTTTAAAACGTGATTATAGTTGATTTTATATCGAGAAATGGTCAGAAAAGATATGTTTTCAAATGTTGTTCTCTTGACCCACTTCAAAGTGAGACTAATAACTAGGATGACCACGGGGGTGTTTAGGAAACCCCCAGGGCTCGCTGACAGCTGTTTTTTACACCGAGATTTAGGAGTTATGAAGCACAAGAAAAGAAAAGCAGTAAGACATTTGTTCAAGGAAAGAAAAAGATAAAAAGAAACATGTGAAAAGATGACATGAAAAAGGACCAGAGGTGAAGGAAATGTAAAAGAGAAAAATATCCAGTAAGAAAAGGAAAAAGTTTAAGGAACAACTGTGTAACTAATCACTCAGTGAGACGAGCCAAATGACAGAGCTGCCCTCCAAACCTGTCTGCAGCTTTTCAAGCTGTCACTGCGGTTTACCTTTCAGAGACCACTCCAAGTTAAATTCACAGCGAGCTTTGCAGTTATTCGAATTTAGGTCAAGTTAAACAGTGAGGTGGAACGATTTGTTTTTCTATTTGGTTTAAAAAAGAAAAAATCTGGCAGGAATGGAGGAATTTAGTCTTTAGAATTAAAAAAGGAAAGTAGGTAGCATATGGCCTTTGAATTAACTTCTTCTGGGACGGTTGGTTGTATTGCAAAGTAAATACCGGATATTCATTTGGACCGATTGAATCATGTCAGAAATGTCCTTGCTGCTCTCACTTCATTTATCCCAATTCTACTTTGCTGAAATCCTCACTTAAACCAGGTTTTAGCAGCTGTATTACATCGCCATTTCCTGGCCGGGTGCAGGCCAAAGCTCTGTGGTTTTATACAGATAGCCAGTGATACTCCATCTCTACAACAAAGTGTTCCTGATTCAGTGTCAATGAAGTGTTAGGAACAAGACTATGAGAGCTGTCCAGGGATGGAAAACTCAGTGTAGTTCAGCCTGAGAGTCAGGCGTAAATAATTTTCACACATCCCAGAAAGCATTAGGGTGAATTATAGGGAGCTGAGGAGGGTGAGGATGAGGGCACTTGGAAGAAGAGCATGTATTTGTTAAGGAGGTTGTGTTGGCCAATAATCTTGTGCTCCATAGTGTAACTGTTATATGAACTTTCATCAACACACACCAATAACAAAATAAAAGTTCAACCAAGTTGCTTCAGTTTTTTCAAGCGTATTTCAACATGAGCAACGATATAAAAACACACTTATCACCTTGCACTGTAAGGTAGATCCGCTCCGCCATCACCCCTCCTTCGTTAATAGCGATGCACTCGTACCAGCCCGCGTGATCTGGGCTCACTGAGGACACCTGTAGTGAGAGGTTCGTCAACACGTTCACCCGTGCATCCAGACGGGCATCGTGACCTCCTCTCAGCCAGGTGAGGTTAAAGGTGACGGTGCTGACAACATGGCATGTGAGGACGGCACGGGAGCCAGGAGACGCAGTTACATTTCCCTCCACTGTGATTGCTGGAGGTGGCTCTGCAGGAGGAGGGAAAAATGATGTTAGCGGCTGACATAACAGAAAGAAAGCTCAAACTTTTAGAACAAGTCAATGCTTTCTTGCTGCAGATGATCTAGAGACTTGTAGTATTTCCAGTCAGGAGGAACAATGTTCTTAAGAATACTGATTTTGAGGTCCATGGTACTTTAAAAAAAGTACAATGTATTTAAAGCTCCTGTGAGGTCTTTTTAGCTAGTTATGAAACACACCATAAATACTGATGACTCTATGTGACCTATAAAGGCAAACAAGAACATCCGTGACAAGATTGACATATTATATAAAGTTATTTTAAATGCCTGTAAACACACGCTGCGGGGTGGATGTAAAATGAGGCGATTAACAACACTCTTTCGAAACTGCCTTTGTTTGCAATTTCAGAGGCAAAGATTCACAGTGAGTGGTAGCTTTGACTGTCAGAAGACATCAGGATTTCATCTTTCAAAAAACATTACTTACACATTCACAGGACAACACCATTTGGAAAAGCTTTCAATGTTAATCAAACAGTAGGGAAAAGATGGGAGAAAAACACCTACATTTTGTAACTGTTTGTATTCAAACTTATCTTTTACATCTTAAATTGAGAGGTCCTGATATGTTTTAACTTTATGCCATTAGAGTGGTCCAAATCAAACTGTGTAGAGAGGGATCATTTACCGCTCTTTTTGTACTCTTGGCTTTGTGCATGTGAAGATTGATTTTTGAAACGCACCTTATTTGAATGACGCTCTCATTTTGTCCTTTTTTTGTCTTACTTCTCTCTATAGTTCTCTTTAGACTCTAAGTCTATCATTACTCTCACTACCATGTCAAAAACAGTCGTTTGAGCCACAGCCTGTTGTCAAACATTTTTTTCAGGGGTGAGCCAGAGCTAAGCAGGGGAAAGTGGGAGAAAAGGAGGTAGAAAAAGAAACGATGAGGGTGAGGAGAGGTAGTAAAGTCTTCAGCTCTGATATAATAAGTTGTAGTTGTAGTTGAAATGCATCATTTTTTCAACCACATTTTAAGGGCTAAATTCAACCGCCTCTCACTCTTTTCCCTGCACTCCTCCTTCTTTTCAACTTGTGAATGTTAAAAAGCAGGATGTTTATTGGACATGATGAACTTTACTGAAATGTTTTATTTGGATATGTTTTTTATATGGACAATAGTGAGACTAAAACATTGTACTTACACACAGATTTCATCTGGTTCAACTTTAAAATCCTTAAGGTAAAAAAAGAATCATCTCCAAAGGAAATGATTACCTATAGTATGAATATCTGTGAGATGTTTTGCAACATTTATTATTTGTGGGACCAGACTTGATTTCAACAATGTTTTATTGTTACTGTGTACCTATATCACAGTATAGGCACCTTACTATTCGCTCTAACTTTCTTAGTGCACAGCAAGATACTTATTTACGACCTTCCATGTATTCTCATCTTACATCATAGTTACGGTACGTTGCTTTTCAAACCAAGCACACAGCCCGTAGAGCATAAACCCCATGACATGATGGCTGTGAGGCATGGATTACAATCTCGTGTTAGGCTCAAATTTTCCATAAAGCCACATGTAATCTGTTATAAGGCAGGTTCTCTGCATGGGATCTCCAGCAGTAGACCTTGGATCCTATAAAATACAACATATAGTAAATGGCCCTTGGATTCCAACTGTATGCTCATACGTAGTGTAAGTGTGAGGGGGTGTGTGAGGGGGTGTGTAAATGAAATAAGGACTTTAAGCTTTATCCCCCTTACCTGTCCTGGCTCCTTACACAAAGTGATGGGGGTAGCTTACCAACAGACCTTTAGCATTATAAATATACAGCATTGTATTGAGTCTATGTAGCGAGTCTGGCTTCCTTTTGCTTCAGGTAATATTTCTAACGAATGCCATTGATGATTTGACAGAAGATCTATTGATGGACCATTTAATGTGTCTGCTTGTTACTATGATTATGATCCCCCTATGTCAGAGTGAATGAGTGTTGATATGTGTGCTTACCTGATACATCCAGGAAGGTGCGAGTCCTTCCTGTCCCAGCACTGCTGATAGCAATACACTCGTAGTAGCCCTCATCCTTCAGAGTAACCTGGGGTATTTCCCATGTGGCATTGTCAGACTCACTAGAATCCAAAAAGAGGAACATGTAACACTTTTATCTTCAATATTTGTTGTGAATAGTAGTGAATCCATTCAAGCTGCTACAAACACAACCCTTTATGAGCTCTGCTTTATGAGTATATCCTGTTTGTTTGTCCATCAGCAGAGAGCAAAGAGGTCAAACCATTCATTAAACAATCTAGTGCATCTGAGCTCAGTTTCAGTTTCAACATGATTGATTATTTTCCCCAAACCCTGGTAAAGTAAGAGAAGGTCAACCAATAAATCTGCTGACCCAAACCAATTCTGACTAACTACATGTTGCTGAAATAACCTTCTGACACAATTAAAAAGGTATCTCAGACTTTGATGTAACAGTTTGGGTAAAGTCAGGTTGGGGATGGAAAACGGATGAAATGACTTTATGGTGAAAGAACATGAAATGGAACTGCCATATATTGGCAGTTACTACGTTTTGGCAGAGGTTTACACTTTACACTAAGTCCCATTTCTACCAAAGTGCTTAGGACTTTAAGTCCCAGGAGCTACTTGAAACATTGAAAGGTTATCCAGCACGATGGTCTTTCCTTCCACCAGGGTCCAAAGGTCTGTTAAAATAAGGACAATTAGACTGCTGTTGTTTGTTTCAGGGACCGTTAGGGGGGGTTCAATATTTTCCCTGGGAATTTATTTAGACTCTGGTTCCTGCAGTGGAAACTAGGGATATTTCTACGTGACTAATTTCCTAATTGGTTAAACTGAATTTTTAATTCTGACTAACCGATTAGTCTAGAGGTAAGAAAATAGTCAAAATTGAGCATAATTAATTGGAATTGTCTGCTTGTAAACAATGTAATTAGGTTTGCTGAGTGGGGCTATTGTTAGCAGCACTAGCACCACCAGCTTTTGGTCCTCCCTGCAGGTTAACATTCAAATACCTGTGCTGAATGTGGTTACGCATTTCTCTTGTCAGTTTGCCAGTTTAACCTGACACAGCCTACATACATACATATACAATACTGCCAGACGCGCTGCTCCTACGAGATGCTATTCGTTCACTGTGCTTGTTTAGCAGGCTCATTGGGTAGAGCTGCAGCCAGTCCTAGTCTATAGCCACGGCTAGTGGCGGGTGGCTGCGTTGCAGTTTCAGCCAAACATTTGACCGGCATCGTGTGTGAACATATAGAAATATTAATAGTTTGTTTAACTGACTGGTAAAAAAGACATGTTCTCCACAGCCTTGTTTACCTGAAGAGTTGGTCCACCCCAAGCCTCCTCCCATCCCTGCTGAAGCGCAAAGTAAAAGGGATCAGGCTCTCTATCTGGCAAATGACAGCCCCTCTTTGGAGGTAGTATCCATGAGTTGTGGCTGGCATCTGGACCTTAGGGGCATCTAAAAGACAGATAAAGGAAAGCAGAAAACAAAGTTAACACTTAAGATGTTAATCAATCCAAAAAAAAACAAGCTGAAGTCTTTAGATAAATATTGAAAACAGCATCACTGACCAGGTTTAATGCTGGAGAAGGAGACACTGGAGACTCTCTGGAACATGAAACCATCCAGGTCATATCCTGTCACCCTCAGGAAGAAGGCCTCATTGGGTGGAATGAACTCTGTGATGTTCCAGAGGCCGTAAGGCTGTCGGTCAGGGTAGTAGCGAATCGGCAAAGTTTTGATCGCTTCACCTGTGATTGACAGGAGGTCTAGTCTGTCAGCTCGAGCAGGAGGTTTAAGCCCAGTGGTGTTCAGCAGAATGTGGGTTGGAATCCCTGGAAAGTTGTCACACCATATATTTTATACTTCTCTTCTCAAAAGCTAAAGATGTAAGTGAACAAAACAGGTGAAAGAAAAACACAGACAACAGCTGTGGTGTTTTTACAACCGGGTAAGGTTGCCCTCACTGACCTTGAACCGGCCGACTGGAGGTCTTTTTGAAGTCCAGAGTGGGTTTTCTGGAAAACCCGGCTCGGAAGTCAATGGTGCTGAGGCCTGAGATACGAACTGAGTGTCTTCCTTCACTAGAGGTCTGCATGACAGAAAGGGGACACGTAGATTTACAGATGTTTGTCTACAAGTAATGGTTAGCGCATGTGTGCTTCTACTTTTATCTTCATGTCTTGAAATACTGTGCAATATTAATTATTCATATGAAACAAGCACTTTTCACAGCCACATCATTATTATTTGAATTGTTTTGTCAATTTCCTCTGTTGATACTCAATGGTGTGTGATTGTATAAAGTCAAGGAAACAAAGAGCGGTCCCATCAAAGGCAGTGTTAAGTGGACTAAATGACAGACACAGCACTGGGACTGTTGTGTAACAGCCTTTTGTGTGCCAGCCACCCCTGCGTGTAAAGACAAGCCACTTGAAGTCGAGGCTGAATATCTTACACTCCACAATCCAGAGATGACCAATTCAGTCTGACATTCATACTTTAATCAAAAAAAGACAACCACTATCATCCAAAAGAGGCTAATGGCTCATTTTGTCTTCACCACCAGGAGGTCTTTTGAAGCTTTGACAGACGCACAGACAGAGTAATTACAATGAAATATAGGTTGTTGAGAGGTGGAAACTCCTCACCTTAGGTTAGACACCTTGGATGTGTTACAGACATTGACTCATGAGGCAGAGTGAGGCATGCAAACCTAAACTGTCATTTGCAATTGCATGAAATGAAAGAGAGTGTGTGGGTTTACTGCCTTCCAAAATTACTGAGTTGTACCTGATATTGACTTCAATTCACTGTGAAGAGAACACCAAACCAAACAGGAGACAGCAGAAAATAATAGAGCTAAAACAATGAGGTAACAGCATGACAAAGGGGATCTGGCACAACCTTAAATGCTAAAGCTTGCCATCATAAAAAAAACAATACATGCCTTGGTCATCAAACCCTGCCCTCACAGCAGCCATGGTTATATCCTGGGTCTTTAGTCGGTTGCAAATGAGGCCATAATAATGGGAGAGGTCCTTTAAAGGTCAGGCTATTACCAAAGACAAGAGCAGTCCCTGTCATTAGAGCTTCTCATTTCCCGTTTTCACACCCCGCTGCACAGAGTGACCAGCACAGGGTCTCAGACACACCCACACTCACACACCAAGAATCAGCTCTTTTGACTGTGTAGAATAATGGAGGGACAAAGGTTTGCCTCTAAACATTTCTGCCCTTAAAACCGAGACACTGAAAAGGTTAATTGTTTTGTTTGTATAATTTCTGTATTTCTATGTTCTATTAGAGACAAATGTCCCTACAGTCAAAAGTGCATTTTATTGTATTGTATCACATCGCGTGGCGTCATATTGTGCTGTTCAGTACTTCATCTTATTGTAAAAAGGTATAGTATTGTATCATATTGTAACATATCATTATACTGTTTCATTGTTCATAGGGCATATTGTTTATGCATGACACAATAATAACATAAAATCAATCAATGTATTTTCTATGGTATCTTAAGGCATCCTTTCGTAGATTGAAAAGGATCACATTCCTCTTCACACAGATTATTGCCTGGGCCTAACACCGGGGTTTCACAGCCCATTACCATTTCTGAAAACCAGCATGGAAGAACAGTGAAATCCCTGCTAAACTATTTCCCAACATTTCTGCAGATTGTCCTGGGAAACACAGCTACAGATGATAGGTAGGTATTTTTAGTCTGATAAAGTACTGTGTGGGAGACTGAGGTTGGAAAAGTTGATGTCCAAGAAGAGAAATTGGGAAAAACAAGATGTATTGGAACCAGGAGAGAGAACAGAAAAACAGAATATGCTTTCTCTAGGAGAGATAATATTGGGTAGTTAATATATCAAGAGAATAATGCATTAAGTCACAGAAAAGAAGATTTGTGAGGTGAAGAAAAGAGATTAATGAAGAAAGATGAGACAGGAGGCGGAAACAAGGCAAACAGGATAAATTAACGGTGAGAGGATACAGTTTCTTATCTGTTTCATGTCCTTCATCACTTCTATGAGCACTGTCCATGGAGGAGGTCCCTATATTAGTTGTATGTGGGCTAAGATGTAAATCTGAGTTGAAATTTACAAACAAGTGGTGCAGATCTATTCACCTTTGGGCATCTTGTAATACTGAAGTGTCGTTTAAAAAGTGATCCCAATAAATTAAGCAAAAGCTTAAAAAAAAGAAAAAAGTTTGCCACATGTAACACATCATTCTAGTGTTTTGTTTTTTTTGGATTTTCCCTCATACACAACACAAAGAAAGCCAGCAATCCAACTGATGGAAATGTTGGTAACTTGCAGGGTTTTTTGTTGTGTAAACGGGGAAAAGGATCCTTACACTAGAGTTGAGTGAGAGACCACAGCATGAGATCAACCTGTGGGTTAAGTGCAGACACAGCTGGAGAGGCCTTCTTTCGTCTTGTACAATAAGTCAATCCAAATCCAAAAAAACAGAAATGAAGTACTTGGATAAAACGTCCAAGTTCTGATTTCTTTTTTGTATCGGTCTCTAGAAAAATAATACAAAGCCAAATACATTGTTCACACAATGATCTATGGACCTTATCATACCTACTGTGAAGGCATTCCATAGGCAATTGAAGACATGAAAAAACAAATTGACAAGGTACGTGACAGGCACCTCCATCTACCTCATGAAGCAGGTGCATAGGAGGTATAACTCTAGCCTTGTGAAGAGAGAATTTCCGCACACTGCTCTTGCTCAGTATTACCATTTATTAGAAAATGACCCAATGTGTCGGCCATTGAGGACCTTTGTCAAGTGTTCTCTGGGAAAGGTCCATTGTGAGCACACTTGACAAAGGTCCAGAGGGACTTAAATGATGGGTAATTTTCTAATAAATGGTTATCCTGAGCAAGAGCAGTGTGCAGAATTTTCTCTACTCAACATGAAAAAAGAAAAGGCACAACCCTCCAATTTTCATGGAAAGGCAAGTGATGCAAAAATGCCATATGTTGTACAAAAATGAAGGAATGAAGAAGCGCCAGAGCGACTTATGGTAAATCAAATCCTTCAGAGAAACTAAGGCAAATATGCAAACAACTCAGCATACATATATCCCCATCTGTAATGGTAATTTTTCTAGGCAAGAAACACACAGATGACACAGTTTTCCATCCAATCTCTTCCCCTGTAAATCAAACGGGCGCTAACACATAACACAGCTATGCAGAAATGAGGGAAAGTGTCCCAGCAGGAGCCTTCACTGAACACAGAGGCCATCGAGGCCCCTTTAACAAATCACTCAGGTAAAAATGCTTGTCATTTCCCAGCATCTGGCATTGACAGTGCAGGCAGTCAAATGTGTGACCTCTTTTGAATTACCTTGACAGCAGGGTTCC
The DNA here is from genome assembly GCA_020745685.1 of Tautogolabrus adspersus. Taxonomy (NCBI): domain Eukaryota; kingdom Metazoa; phylum Chordata; class Actinopteri; order Labriformes; family Labridae; genus Tautogolabrus; species Tautogolabrus adspersus. The sequence goes on along the minus strand of CM036536.1, from coordinate 9,406,720 downwards.
AACAGTTTCCACCCTGCAAGGGGAACAACACAGCAAAGGGGTGCCCCAAAACAGAACTGTACTTTTTGTGTTGACAGCAGTGGCCTTGAACATAATTCATCTTCACTTACCAGGACTGTCTAAAAAAATCATCTTAGTGCTCAAATGTGTCTTTTTGATCATGTTTTTGTTCCCTTTAAGATGCTTCCACCAGATGCCATGCATGTTAAACTGATTAGGCATCACTGTAAGTCAACATGCTGATATATTACTGCAGTAATTCAACTTAAGGACCTTACTCAAGGGCACAACTCCCTCCTGGTGTGTTAGTTTGTGACCTCATTCCAAGGTTGTACAACTGAACTACTTGCCGTAAGTCTTTTTAAAAGACAGCTCTGCTCTGACAATTGGGAGGAGAAGCCTGTAATTTTACACACATTCCCAATTAAAGTATGACTTGTTTACCTTGATAGACCACATCCCAGGCTGGGGATCCTTGATGTTGACAACTTTGGCGGAGTTGGGAATGTGTAGGAGCTCAGTCAGGCCATCACTCTTCCCCACCACTTTCCCTGTAGGCCAAACATGAACACAGAGACAATTACTCAACTTTTCTGCAGCTTTGACTAATATAAATGATCTCTTAACACTTGTTGATGCATGGCTGCAGGTTACACTTGTTCTGTATTATTCTGGATTTCTTTGTTTTTTTTTGTTTAGGTACCTGATGTTACCAAAATGTCTTTAGATGCTTTATTTACCTCTAAAAGCCACAGAGGCTCCTCTGCAGGTGTCCTGACACTACATTATCATTACAAAGAAATAACCATTATCTTCTTCCTTTACTCTCTTTTTTCTTTCTTGTCACAAATGACCAAAAAACATTAATAAAACTCAAAACTCCCTGATATTCAACCATAGTTATATATTGTTTTAAGCCAATATTCAGGATTTAAGTATAATTAATACATTTGTGGTTTGTTTATCAATAAATCAACATAAATGACACAAAAGCAGCTAGACCTGCAGAGCACTTTCTCCTGTCATAAGACTCTATCTGAGCAATGGTCTCTGTTTTTGTGTGCTAACACTTATCATACCCTGGGGGTTTTTAATCTCAATGTTAGGTGCCGGGCCACTGAGCGCCACGGTGACTTCTTTCAGGCTGGGGTCAAAGGGCATCTGCCAGGTGTTGCTGACCCCAGCGAAGTGATCCGTGGACAGCAGATGGACCTTGGATGATTGCACCGCCTCCTCCACCCATTTCAGGACCTACGGCGATTGGAGGGAGATTTGAAGAATGCAGGTCATGTTTTTTGTGTATTTTTTAAAATATATATATTTTTTAATTTAAAATGAACGTGTTACGTAAAGCCACTAATTCCCTTTGGAACTAAATTAAACTACAAACAAAAACGACACAAAGACACACAGACGCATGCACACACACTTTTAACCCCTCAGCTGCTCACAAGGTCAACCCCTCTACATGTGCAAAGCTTTAATAAGGAAGTTTCTTACATGTTCCAGTGTACTGCCCCCCTTCTTTCCCCCTTTACCCAGAGAAAAACTTTAACAGCTACTGTTTGAGACCCAGACCATGGGGCAATTTTACTCTGTCTTATTAAAGAAGCAGGCATTTACGATGTAAAGAAATATGATACAGGCCTTTAATCTCAATATGTCTCTGAGTAAAGCGGGTTTAGAAGAAAGTTAGGAATGATAAGATTCATGCCAAAAAAGTAACAGTTCATGATTTGTCTTAGTTTTCATCCATCTGTTCCTCAAAGCCACAACATCAATGACTTTGAACAGATTCTTTCAAAATAAGCTCTGAAACAAGATAGACCACGCACAAGAAAAAGAGAAAATTATGTTCCAGCATGACTAGTTTGTTTTTTTCAAAATCTAGAATTCCCTGCTTTACAAGAAATGACTGTTACCTAAAACTTTCTGGTTGAGGGATGAGCTACTCTACCACTGAAACACAGCCGCCCCAGCATGCTATTCTTCAGGCTTTGACTTGACTAGTCCAAGACTGCTGATTTACCTTTCTTGGAAAGGTTAAAAAGAGCTTAGGTATGCATCAATCAATTAAATGTTTCCTGTACATTTGATCTGGAGTCCAGACCTAGACATGGGCACAGCAAAAGACAAGAGAGGCTGTAAAACCTTCTACTGTCATTTCATTTACACAGCGTAGAGGCAGAATTTGGCCAAGGTGAAATGGTTTGAATACTGTGTGACCAAATGATGTTACTTCAAAGCAGAACGTTTTTCTTTTAACTATAAAACCTTAAAACTTCATCCAAAAAAAGCAAAGAACTCAAAAGACCGTATCCAAATTTCCAGTTACAGATTCTCTTACCTCGTTGACCTGTTTCTTGTCTAGATGGAAGACCTGCCCAGAGCTGGTGGAAGCGATCTCCTCATAAGCCTTGTAGCCAATATGAGTCCGGTCATCACAGTCCCCGGTCAGCACGAACACCACCTACACACACACACACACACACACACACACACACATAGATATATATATAAACTTGTGATCACTTTCCCTTTAAGCCAGTACACAGTATGCTGTATGTTGTAGTAATGTCCAAACCTGTGACTGTTTCTGCTGAATGAGCTGCAGGACTTCATTGGTCAGCTTATAATCTTTGGACCGGGCGTCTGTGAAGACGTATATAAAGGAACCCGGCAGGGAAATCTCCAAGGCAATCTTAATGGCACCAATGCTCATCTCTGGACAGTCCCCACCTCCCTGACAAATAGGAGGACATCATCAGCATACAGTGTTTATATATTAATGGTTGTGTGGCAATTTGAAGAAAAGCAACACCGCACACCAAGAAGCTCCTGATTCAAAGATGTATTGATGACTAATTGTGTGGCATTGTGAGCCTCCAACACAGTTCTTTGATTTGTCCAACTATTATACTAGTTTTCGTATGCAGTCCTTTGTAACACATGGTCATTTATTAGGTCAAGCATTGAAGTCTAATGCTGTTCTTTGAAGAGCTCTTAATATTCCCATTTTTTGTGTCATAAGTGGTGGAAAAGACTTCATTACGTTCTGAATAAAGTTCACTTCAGCATAAAGTCACCACTGTCATCTCTTTGTGAAAACATATAATTAAATAAACATCTTAAGGACAGTGTAAACAAAAACTGAATAGAAATAGATTTTAGAGATGTACCTAACGAAGTGGCCACTAAGTTAAGGTAATATATAACAGATAGACACGGATAATTGAGAAATTTAAACTAGAAGGCATTTTAGTAAAGCTCACACCAAGTGAGCACCAAGCACTTGAGTGAATACTTTCATTATGGCCATAATAACAGCCTTCCCAAACAGCAGTACATAAATCACACCGTCATTATGTGTTGAAGAGGTTTATCAGTGGAATCTAACAAACTATGTCTGTTTAATGATTTGTGTTGAGAGAAAAGGATAAAGCCCATCCAAGAGCAACAAACAGAGTGAAGAATTGCATGGCAGTATTTGTACATGTTCAATCAGTCTTATTATGTTCTTATTTGTGTTACAAAATTCTCTCCGGCTCTCTGTCTTCTTGGAGGGGTCAAAGAGGAGTGTACTTTGACGCAGTGGTTCTCAACTGGTGGGTCGGGACCCAAAAGTGGGTCGTAGAGTCTTTTTTCAGTGGGTCGCGAAAGTGTGCTCTTTGTTCTGGCATATGTTTTGTACCGTGAGTTCCAAACTTCACCATTTTTCATAATACCAATCTCTTTAAAAAATCCAAAATTTTGGATTTCTTATTAAGGAGTTGGTGGTGGGTCCTGAGGATAGACCAGTTGAGAACCACTGCTCTTAAGTATTCCCACAGTAACATTTTGGCTGTCTGCAGGGATCAATATTATGCAAGGATGCATCGCCCCTTGATTAACATCTGGAATGGAATGACCCATGATTTTATACCAGGGGGTGCGGAAGGTGAACAGACAGGAATCATCTGTCTTCCATGAACACCAGAATCTAACCTATGGCCAAAAATATACTCCCCCATGCATGGATTGACCCTAAAAAATGAGCCTGATAACCCCTTTGTGCACTTTCGTTACTCAGGCTTAAACAAATGAAGTGTTCCTAACATCCTGACCATTAAAAACAACTTCTCTCATGTCAAAAGAATTTCAATTTCAAGAAATATAAATTCCAAAGAGCATCTCTTCCATTCTTTCGTGCCAAAAACCTCTGAAGAGGTTGTTGCAGGTGAAGCGCTGAGCGGAGGAAAAACAGACTCAGGAATGAAGCAGTGAGTGAGAAGAAAGTGGATCTCTCCGTTTCGCCACACCACCAGCTTGCACATCAGATTAACATTGGCACAAGTCAAAGATGCAAAAACACATGCCAAAAATCTTTTTTCTCCAAAAGAACTCTGAATGCATTGTCTCTATCTGTGTCTCTGCCATCCTTTGACATGAGGAGAAGAATTACGTACCAGGATTTCTGCACAACTTCCTTTCTCTTTCCAAGTAATTACACAAAAATCTGAACTTGGCAGGACTGTGTTTAGCTTCCTAGCCATAGTATGTTATTGTTTATACATTTGTGTTTAATGGAGCAGGAAGGCAAATAAACACGGGATGAGTAAGAGCTTTTACTTTTGATAAAACAAGATGAACATATGTCCAATGCCTGGAGTTTGAAGTGTGCTGGTTACTTATGGAAGCTGATTATTCAATAAAATTGGAACAGTATTCTCAACTGTCACGTAAAAATACAGAATATAAATTATAGTTTGAAAAGTTTTTTCATCATCCAACCTGGACAGACCAACCCGGCTTGGTCTTAATCAGCTAACAAGATGCCTGTAGGTACCAGTCTGCTTTTATCAAGGCCAGATGCCCTTATGCTGACTGCTAAAGCATCCAGGCTCCTGCTGCTGTTCCCTTGGTTTGATCAATGTGAACTCTGAACCCACCTGGACATAGAGCTCTCTCAGCTCATACTGGAACTTCTTGGGGTCTGTTGTGATTGTTATGGGTCCAATCTCTGCGAAGAAACAACAGAAAGAGGCTCAGTGATTAAAAAGGCCAAAGGCTGAATTAGTATAAAAAAAAAAAACTTTAAGCATTTTTGTTTCCCAAAGTCTTCTCTTTAGGCAAAAATATTAGTTTTGGCAGATATGTACGGATGTCCTGATTAAAATGTCATATCATGCACTACAGTGCAAAACATTTCAGTAAGGGAGAAATATCTAACTAAGAGAGAAAGGGAAGAAGGACATCAGCACATACTGATTCATTACAAAAGAAAAACATAAAAGGAATGGAAAATTAGATTTGAACTATAGCCGTAAGATGTTGTTACAAGGATAGATTAGATATGATATGATAGGTTGCAAATGAAGACCAGAATATGCAAGACCTCGTTTAGATAAGACAAGGAAAAGCATAACATTCTCACATTTAAGAAGCTTGAACTGAAGGCTGTTTATTATTGATAATTGTAAGGAGATTCAAATGACTTGAACATCACCAAAAAAAGTTTCTGGCTAATAGTAGTTCAAACTTTCAGTCAACCTAACGACAGGCTTAGAGCTGAAGCTGAGGAGGGTTTAAAGCCTCTTGAAGAACCGTTACATCTTGTTTTCATCGTTTAGAATAGGATAGCTAAAGATCAAGACGAGCAAGATGGCATGGAGACGGCATTTTAAGGCTTCATAACGCCTCTTTAGAAACCAATGGTTGACATCCCTGAGAGTACATCCATGTTTTATACAGTTTATGCCGTTGGCCTAAGTGAAACCATATTGCATCGCACCATAGAAGAAGAGCACCGCTGCTGCACAGTGACAACATGCCCTGTTCTCTGGACCTCCAGCAGTGTTGGTAGTCAGTTACTGCGGTTTCTTAGCTCACTTTGTTCTATCCCTTAATGAGCTGCTAAGCCCCTTTTTGAGACAAATTGTGTGACTTCAGCCACTGCAGCTGTGCTGTGGAATGAGACGGATGAGAGGGCTGCAAAAAGCACACACACACGTAGGCACATGCACACACACAGAGACACACACACACACACACACACACACACACACACACACACACACACACACACACACATATGCAGACACTGCAGATCTGCACATGCAAGCAGACTGGAAAACAAGGTTTTCCTTGTTGAAGAGAGTGCAATTTCAAAGGATCCCTGAGTTTTGAAAAAGGATACAGATTGAACTGTTTGACAGGGGTCTTTCACTTTGTCTAGACGCCAGAGCAAAATGAGACATTTGGTTTAGTGGCCTGCTGAGATCACTCAAACATACTTCTGTCTTCTGTCTCAAGTGATTTCTTATATTTAAACATTTAAGAATGATAAAAAAAGACGTCTTCACAGTGCATGCCATAAAGAATCATACGTTTTTTCCTTACTTACTGTACATTTTATTCCTAAAGCACTCCACTGGCACGATCATTTTCTATAAGAACATATGCAAAGAGGCAAAGAGTCTTTTTCCAAATGACCCAGATTTTGGCATCCTTGTAAATCTTCAAGGTGGAGCGCAGGAACATTTTCTGCGATCAGAAACACTTTTGAAAACTAACATGGAAATGTGTCTGGCCGCTTTGAACGGAACATGAATCTCAAGCCAGAGTTTTCTAAAGATGGAAAAGATGACATCTCTCGTCTTTTGGGAGAAGTTCCCATTGCTGTTGTTAGTATTCTTTAGACACTTTTGGCTACGGTGCATCCAACCACACCAACCGTCTTTGCAACAGCACTTTAGAAAACCAAAGGTAATAAACCAGCTCTTCACTTGTGTAATGATCTTTGACGTCGACATATCAAGATACAGAAAGTACTGCTGGTAGTTTTTATTTTTAGAAACCAGAGTATGAGGGCTGCTTTTCAGAATGAAGTCTTACACTCACAAACATTATTGCCTGGATGCGTACCTGCAGTCCATACTACTGCTGGGGGTCAAGAGCACCTCATGAATTGTGTTCTTGAGCATTCCATTTTTGTTTAATTTACAAAAACAACTTTCCCCTGCAGGAATGGAGAGCCAAACCAAGTCCTAACTGAGTCCTTACACAACATTTTAATACTTTTTGGGGGAAATTATAGTTTATATAATTAAAAATAATTTAAGTGAGCAAAACAATAAAGCTGTCTTCCTGTCTTCCTCATATGTTCTTTCTGCCACACAGGAAATCGTTGTAATGCTTTCTGTGTGATGAAAAGGGACACGTAAGTGGCATGAACACGGCCAAGTGAGTGAAGTCAGAGTGAAAGAATGCTCTAAAGTCGGACAAGAAGCAACAACAAAGGGGAGAAAATGCCCAAAAACAAACACAATCAAAATGAAGATCTGCATCTTATCCTGCCTTTGAATCTGTTGTTTAAGTTGTTGGCACAATCAAGACAAATGATTCCAGCCTGCAGCTTCATATTCTTACCGCATTCATCCGTAATGCCGCCTGTAAAAGTATGCATCTGCAAATCACGTGCAAGCTTAAGCAGTCACAGAAGGTCTAATGGGATGGAACAGACTGGGCAACTGTCCAATGGCCAACTCTGGTTCACCTCCACTGACATTAGGGCTTAAAGTAATTTGCTGGGAATCGCTTGTGTATGTGGAGTGAGCTTCTCTTTCCTCACAACATCAGCACCAAGGAATTTCAAGGCAAATGCATGGAAAGGTCACAGACTTCCATGTCTTCCAACCAAATACATTCAGGATTTTGGCAGCAGTACTTAAAACAAAAGCAATTAATCTGCATGAAAGACAAGTGTAAGAGACAGTGTCCTTCAATGCTGATATTTTCCTGACCGTGATATTCTGTGGCAGTTTGGGAAAGTTTGGTCTTTACATGTTTCCGTTTGATGCCTTTAAGACCTTCTGCCACAGTGGGGAGAGTTTACGCAGCAGTGGCAGACATCACTTTTGCCATTTAAGACACTTGTTTTCAAATGTTCATACCTGAAGGCAAAGACCAGGATGTTCCTAACTCACAATTACTCATCTGGCTTATAAAAGCCTAATCACAAAGCTCCAGAAAACGAGTGCTGTGACAAAACAAACCAAGAGCGACCGGAAGGACCCCTATAACATGAACCTGCTGTTCATCAGTACCAGCAGCAGAGCAGTCACAAATGGAAATGTTCTTTTCCTTTTTTACAGGCACAAGTTCATTCATGGTTCATCAGTTATTAGAGAAATGTACCCACAAGTTATTCAAGAAGCTACAATAGCTGCATGCCACCAAGTACTTTGGCACAGTACCCTTGAAAGCCATACCACACCTGTACCTGCAGTATTAACCGAGATTTAGAGAGATGTTTTGCGTTTCCACTGCAAACAGTACTCTCAAATGTAGACAGAGTTGTTCCAGAATTACAGCTAGTGATGGGAATTGAAGGGTAACTCACGAAACAATTTGTGATGCATGGCCCACAACAAAGATAATATCACGATACAGCAATTTTGTGAAAGCTGATATGTAATAAGACAATCGTAAAATGATCAACAGGATTCATGTTTTTATTCACTATAATTTCAGGTAGCATTATCTCTCATCACGCTTCATCCTTTAACTCTTTTTCACAGCTGTCTGACGACGTTTGAATGAAGTTAGAGTTAGGGACGATGTCTATGAACTGATTATTAGCTGCACTTGCATACAGATGTCTGTTTATAGTGATCAATAAAGAATTAAAGCGTTGTCCGATGAAGGAAGATGGGTAAGTAGCTTTGATTAAAGATGCAATGCTCTCCTTGTCCAACAAAACCCAACAGGTTACACAACATAGGCTAGCTGTTACTACACTTCATTCTGCTGACTCAGGGTAAAAATCTGCCCGAATGAGTGTGGCTGTCATCCTGACACATAATTCCAACACTTATACTGAGTGAGAAAGAGCAGACATGGTTCTGTTGAAGCTGTTGCACTGTAATGCATACAGCATCGAAAGCAAACAAATGACAACAACTAAGGGATCTGTAATTACCTTGGTATGAGAGTGCAAATAAAAATCAATACACTTTACTTAGTTATTACACATCTTTCTTTCAATCTTGCCTATTTGCTATCTGTCCTTTTCTTTAATTACTTTTCAACTCTTTACATAATCGTTAATTGTTGTTTTCATCCTATTTTTCTCTTGTCTTTAAATACAGATCTTTAGCCCCATAACATTTGATGAAATAGGCTAGCTTCACACCGACACAGGTGGTGAATCTTCCAGAAATACAGGAAATTGCAAATCCTTGTTAAAGAGCCATCACTGCTTTTTTTCAGAGTTCATATGTGTGTATTAAGAATGGTCGGGGTGGATAGGAAGTGGTCAGATGCTCTCATGGGATAATCATCTCAATTTTTGCCTCTTTAACTGTCAACATACAAAGATCATTCTCTGGTTGATGAAAACGGACTCTATTTCAAATAATTTATTTCGCTTTTTCCCTTGAATTGGATTTCATGCTTGTCAATCACCCTGCTTCAAAAGCCATGCCCATTCTCACCTCTCTTATCCTCCCCTGTATATGCCCCTCTGTTTGTTCTCTACATTTTCTTTCTGTCCTATATTACAGTGCCTCCTTCTCGTTTTCTTCCCCCTCTTTTCTTCCCTCTACCCTGCTCTTTTAAACTTCTTTTAAACCATCTTTCACCCTGTCTGATTCACCAGCTGCCATCCGATGACTGAGGTTTAGCCCCGAGCGACAGAGCTGACGACAGGCTTGATTTGAAACCACCACGAACTGAACTTGTGATGGAAACTTCTCCACACAACCAACAAAGAGAGAGAAAGAGAGGGAGCAGGACCACCAAGCAGCTAAACTCTGCGGCACAATTGGAAGTGTCTGAGGAAGATGGGCCACAAAAACCACAGATCTCCATTAATGTTGCTCATGAATTCAATAAAAACATGAATAAATATAGTGTGACCAAAGTGATGCACACACCACACACAGGCATGTAATCCCTCCCAGATGCACGGCCTGATGCAAAGCATGTTCAAGAGACTGACAACAGCCCCGAATCCTTCACCAGTCATCCATGTGACGTGATAACTGGTGCTGGAGGCAGCACCCAGAAGAGAAGGCAACCCCAGGCTTTGTCTGAATTAAGTGGTAAATTGTAAAGGGACTTGGACTTGTATAGCGTTTTGCTACTCTTCTGACCACTCAAAGCTCACATTCACATCGCATTCACACACTGATGGCAGAGGCTGCTACGTAAAGTGACAAACTGTCGAACAATACTGTTCTGTTCACACCCTGTTGGATATGCAGCGGGTTCAGTGTCCTAAATTATGAAGTATGTGCAGTGCATACGAGAACGAGTGTGTGCTAGTTTATGACTGTCATTAATGAGACTGTGTGGTTCTGTGGTGCGGCCATTTATGCAATCAAAGAAACATGGTCTCCTTGTAATGGAAATAGAAATCTCCTGCCTGGGTATGTTTTATTATGAATGAGCATTGAAGTCATTATGTGATTCATTGTTCTTCGTTTTATTTGGTAATCATTTAATAATTGTAAGGGAAATATATTTCCTTGATGGGGTTTATTCCACTGGAAGTTCAAACTACATGTTAAATTGTATGAAACGATATTCCACTGTAACTGGATAGGTTTGTCCTTTGCCAAATCACCCATCCCTTTGAATCTCCTTGACAGCAGTAAATGACTAAAATGATCTGAGGAAAAAACTGTTGTGGTCGATCAAAGATTTCAAAAGATGCAAAAAGTCTGTCATCACTGGCCATCTGTTCGCTATTATCACTCATGGCTTTCATAAATAATATCTAGAAGTTATAAATGCACAATAGGCAGTAAAAGTAAAGGATTTGACGGATGTTTTCCACTTGTTGCCACAGATGTTGTGATGAACCATTTACATCTGGTCTGGGATAGGGGAAGGGGGATCAGGGGAAGTGATCATTGTGGACCAGACAAAAATGTCTTTTATGATGATCTAAACATTATCACATGTCTGCAGTAAAAAGCCTTTAGTCCAATTATCACCACATTCTCTATATATGACTGAATAATATGTTGAATGCAATTGGGGATTTTTACTCAGAAAAACATCAAAGAAAGAGTTAAATGTTATATATCTGTGTGGTTGGGTGACCGCATTGACTAAGTGTCTGAATACCAGCCACAAGAGGAATGCAGTCAAATATGAAAGGAGAGGAGGGTCGTGAAAACTGCATTATTTTTGATTCTAAACTAGGTACTCTCTGCCTTTATACAAGGTTTATCAATGCAAAACACTTCAATCTGTTGATGGTTTTAAAACATGGTAAACTAGTTGGTTGAGAATCATTAAAATCTTTTAATACTTAATGTCTGATGTCCTTGGAATTAAATGTTTTCCCTGCTTACCTTTAACGTTATGAGAAGAAAACCTCAAACCTGCCAGAATCTGGTTTGTTTTAAGAGTTGTTGCCATAGTTCACAGATATAGTTACAGTCACAGCTGTAAACACCAAACTTTCTAAATCTTTGCCACGGGCTTTACTTTCTATCGACTCCTTAACTTACACATTTATTGTTTCCTATCATTATTTATAGACAGCTGGGTTTCTGGGCCAGGCTGGATGAAACTGAAAAGCAAACAGCTTGTGGTCATAAGTCGTTTTGCCACCTTTGCATGGTTCCAATAATTGATTTAAAGAAAAATGACCCCAACCCAGACATGTTACGCTGTGCATCTCTCTCACCCATAATGCATCACAACAAAGAGCGAAGACTGATGCTTACTTTATTACCATGACAACATACAAAACATGAGAGGGAGGTCTGGAGAAGTGGATGAAAAAGACAAAGCTGTGGATTAAAGAGGCATCAGGTATCGTTGTCTCTGTTAAGTCTCTAAACACCTCCCTTTAAAAAGGCAGAACCTGGAACCACCGAAAGAAAACAGAGAACGCTGTGGCGTTTCTACATATGGTAACCATTGTTGACATAAAGGCCGAAGCCGGAGACTCGATTGAGGTTGTTTCTATGATTCACTTCAGAAAAAAAAGAGGTAACTTTACAATTTAATGTGGCTTTATAATTGCATCTATTTGCCTAAAAAAGTGAAGCAGGGCCTGAGAATTAATGGTTACAACCTCAATATTACAACCACAGTGCTGCAAAGTTCAGGACTACGTATTTTACGAGTGATGGTGTAGTCCAAGAGTGCTCAAAAGTGCACTGGTGGTGCTTTCTGCTAAGAGTGCCTCTTTTGTTTTATTGGGGAAATTCTAAGTGTGCCTGCTGAAGCAGACAGATTATATCAGATGCAGCAGATCTGCACAACCGACCACACACAGATACACACTCACATGTACGAGGCAGTGATTTTAAACCAGTAGGTCAGAGCACACAAAAGATCCATCAGAACTGCCCAGCTTGACGGAAACAAGCACAGGTGTTATAATGGATGATATTTGTTGGGATGAATCCAGTTGAACACAATGTTTATTGTTTAATGGTGAACCCCAGGACATAGAAAGTGTGCTATGGCAAAGAATATGTTGACAAACTCTGGTCTAAAGTGGTCTTCAAGATAAATGACTTCCCCCAAAACATACCCCACAGAGGCAGGGGGCAGAGGGCACCAACAGCCTGACCTTGAGCCTTGCAGTCTGTAATTAAGATTCTCAAAACACTTGGTTCAGACACATTTAAAAACCACACAGGCCTCCATGCCAATCAAAATTCCTAGATCTTTTGTTGTTTAACTCTCCTACTAACCTTTGCTTCTTTCTTTATGCCCTTCCTCTACTGCAGACACATGGATATGTCAACAGTCGTTCAGACTTTCAGCAAATACTTAAGCTCTACATAAGGTTTGTTTGGAAAAGAAGAGTGAAAGAAGAATCAGTGTGGAAAGACACACACAATATTTCCTTGCTTGCCCATATAGCAATTTTGTTCAGAGCAGCTATGCTCAATGACAAGACTGCCAAAAAGCCAAATAGTGTACATGAAATTAAATCTTTAAGTAACCAACAGAACAACCAAACTGTTGAGATTAACTTTTTCCACAGCAACCCATGAGTTCATCTGTTTTTTGAAACAGGCTGTCACTGGAAAACTTGCAGCTCTTGCACTGCTGTAAACCTGTGGCCTTGAGATGAAGACATCATTAACATTTTACAAGGAAGTAATGCCTTTCCCAACGAGGAAGACAGAATTAAAATAAGTCAACAGTAATTAACCTTTTGGTAACAATTCTGTCATATTATCACCTTACAAAGTGGTGAAAGGGTTAGCACACAGATTCCATATGAACCGCAGTTACTAACAGCATCAGCATGCATTTCAACAAGGCTATATTCACTCTCCTTTTATTCTGTTTTACCTAACTACTGAGATAAAAATAAATCTGCCTCTTAAGCACCAAAATGTTTCAGATTTTGTCTTAGGGCGCACTCACATTAGGCAATCCATACCGCACCCGGGCATGTTTGAGTACAGTTTATTGAACTAGTTGGCCCTGGCACGGTTGGAAGAGTTGTGCTTCGTCACGGTAAGGTTGCTAATGCAAGAGCACGAGCACTAGCAAGGTTACGCAATGTGGACATGACGTATAGCCTAATCAATGCGACCATTCCTCTAATCAATCATTTTAAACACTAGCGACAAAGGGTTAATGTTGGTGCAATTCAGAGGATGAAGGAACTCTGACGTCTTTGGGAAATCCGCAACTATCCAGTAGGGGTGTAACGGCATGTGCATTTGTCCCAAACTGTCAAGGTACGAAGGTAACAGTTCGGTGCTGCAGTAATGCGACAAATAGGATTGAGTGATTGAAAGAAAAAACTTGGTCACAGATGGCAGTATCCACTCCAATCTAGGTGGTGGTAATGCATTCAAAACGCCTTTCCACCTGCCTTTAAAGAACACTCAAAGAAGACGACACACCTAAACTAAACACAAGTGAAAGAAGGGTAAATGGAAAGTGCAGACGACACAAAAGAGCTTGAAGACCCGCCAGCTACATTCAAATCTGCTGAGTGGGAAGATTTTGGGTTCCTTGTGGACTGCAACAGTGATGGAGTACGAGGGGTAGATCGGCCTAGGACAGTGAGCGGTGGCGTTTGAAAGTTGTGGGCTATGTGTTTGGAAAAACGTTGAACATGCTACTGCATGCAAGACAGCAATCAACAAGATGTGCCAATCACCAGAGCGAGGCAAAAGGGAACTGGTGTCCAACAACTTAACCCCGCCGTTTGTAAAAAACCTCTAGATGTGAAAGCAGACCGGGCCAAAGAAATTACTGAAGATATTGGCAAATACATTTCAACAGCTATGCGCCCATTTGCAGTAGTAGAGGCTCCAACTTGAGCCTCGGTACAATGTCCCCTCCCATGCACACATAAGCCAGTAGGTGGTCCCTGCTTTTTACAAGTTAACTATCTCAGGTAGCTCCTAATAACATTGGATGGAACAAACTGTAATTTGCACAACTGTTAAAACTACTAACTACTGTGAAATATTTTCAAAATAAATGAAAAGAAACATAGCACTATCCATTTGAGACTTTTTGTTGCTTTATTCCTGACGTACCGCACTCGTATCGAACCGTGACTCCAAAACCGAGGTACGTACCTGCATGACTCCTATGTACAGTTACACCCCTTATATCCAGTATTACAACTTGATGACTAATGTACCAGAGGTAACCAACCTTTTACAAACATTTTTGAAGTAGAATCCAGCTAAAATAAAATAATTGCCTTCATATGGTGGCGATGACGTAACTCAAAAGATGGTTTATGAACAAATGTCAACCTTTACACACAAGCTAAGCTGCTGAAACCCAACATATGTTTCAACTAAAATATACATCAACATCTTCAACTGTAAAGAAAATGAGGTCATGTCAGACCAAACCATGGAAATGTTCAGCTTCTGGCACCTGACATATTTGGATGTAGATGTATTCGAATTTATACTTCCAGCAGCCAAAAGTATGATTTTAAACAATTGAAACTAATGAATCTTTGATTCTACAAAAGTATTTTCGCAAAAAAACGTTTCCTCAATAATGTCTAGACGTCAATCTGTTAAGTCCCAATTGACTTTAAAACGCTGATTTGAGGAAAGCCTTCCTAAAGGCACAACAGTTAAAGTCCTGAGGTTAGGCTTATTATTATGAGTAATAAAGCAGGAAAAATGCTGACTGGCAAATACTAACATACAACATAGTGTATGTCTGACGTTGGTATAGTTGGCAATGAGCAGCTGGAAACAATCCACTCCGATTCCAGGGCAGTGAGTGTGAAAGAGCAGTTTGGGAGCCAAACTTTTCTTGTTAGGGCATAAAAATGGGTCAGTATGTTACTCGCAACTATATTTAAAATGTCTGTCTGTGAGTTTTTGTCAAATGCATGTTGCTCAAGCAGTATATCTAGCCATAACACTGTGGCCACAGTTGTCACAACAAGCTGTGATAACACGATTTATAAGCTGCTCCTCACCAACAAAAAGAGGCAGCTGTTATCAAGATCACCTGACTTGCCTTGGGGGCTCGGCTCTGCTCGATAAATGAACATGGAGTAACTAGCTGCTTATGCTGTGGACACATGGTAAAAGTTAGGGATACGTAAGGTTAACATGTCTGCCCCAAAACAGGTAAAAAACAACTTAGCAAACACAGAGCAAGTTCTTTAAACATGTACTAAGCCAAAATGTCTTGGTTAAGTGAACTAACCAAATAGACAGTTTCTTTTTACTCGCCAGGCCTAAAATAATACTTAAATAACTCAGAGAGTGCAGGATCATAAATGTGAACTGAATATATAGGCTTACACTATTACTACCAATTAGCCTTATTCAAATGAATACTTAAGGCATATTCAAGCCTCTTATCATAAAAAGAGCTGGTCACATAATCAACTTCTTTGGTCTAGGGACGTAAAAGACAAGCCAATAATATTACACAAGCCAACAAAATGATTCAACCTTGACAAATGGGCACCATGAGAGGGTTAAAGTTATTATTCATATTTCTCATCAATTCAGGCCTGAAATCCGAGTCAGATGTTGTATCTAAGCAGCCAACCACCCCTAGATTGGCCTGTAGCTCCTGTTAATGGCCACTGCCATAATGCTCTACTGCCTGGATGTATACCAGCACAGTGTATGGATGCTATCTCATAGTACCGAACAGTTTGGCAGTATTTTGATGTGGAAAATGGAGATAGAATTGTTTGTAGGCTGTGTCAGGTTGAACTGGCATAACCACTTGATCAGAGCAATGCGTAACCAGCACAAATGAACACGAGCTACACTCTGCAAACCAATTTGACATTGTTTTCCTGCAGATGCTGCGATCCTGTGTTTATCATTGTTAAATAAATTGTTCCCAATTTTGACTGCTTTCTGAGTGTTGTTTTGACTGTCAACAAGTCTGAATTTAATTTGGTGTTTAATCAACAGTGAAAATGAGTCACTTGGAACATCCCTAGTTTGTTGAATTACCTCTTCCAAATCTTCCTTTCTTTGCTTTTAAGACTCTACTTACTTACTTACATGAATATGAATGTCTTTACCCCTACAGCTATGTGTCAACCAAGTTTCTAAACGGTTTTTTTACTGCTCCACTGCAGCAATGTTCATGTGTCCCCTCAGTTACCTTAAAGGTGGAGGCACGCAAACAAAAAACAAGCCTCCTAAAGGTCAAGGGGATATTGTTGAGTGCCCAGACAGTGATGTCAAAGAGCCCTGAGGGCCACAACCAAGGCAGTGGAACATTGAGGGCCCCAGGATGAGGCTTGGAATTCAAAAGAGGCTGGAAAACAAATCTAAAGCCCAGAGGGAAACAAATCTAACAAGGTAAAGAGTACAAAGTTCCAGAAACGTTTGACAAATGCCCTTTGAATGGGTCATCTGTGTCAAATAGATTAATGTCAACAAATGCTTCCACAGGTCAACTACCAGCAACCTTTCTAAACATCAGCAACATCCTTCAGGTATGTGCTGCCTTCCAAGATGAAAGAGCGATCATCTCTGAGCACCAATTACAAAGCTAAATGGACTTGAAACTATTGCACTGAGAGCACCTCAGGGCACTTCAGAAGGTCCGTGTACAGTTCCAAAAATTAAAGGCTGTTTTAATATTCCAGGGCAGGTCAATGAGAACATGAAACACAAAGAACCTCAGTGTAGTCTGCCACACTCCTCTCTCCTCCTCTAATTCTCCCCAAAAAAACTCCACCTCTCTCTTTTGGCATTCCTGCTTAATAGCATCATTATTGACTACGTCCAGCTAAACGCAGGCTCCTTGTAATCTCACACGGGTGGGGCGGTTCAGACAAAAAAAACTGCTGCTATGCAAAGTAGGAAACAAAGGGAGTAAAGGGGTAGGTGAAAAAGGACGCTGAACGCCAACAAAGGGAGTTCTAAGATGAGTGCCTTTGATCATGCAGAGGAGGTAGAGGCTATACCGTCATCTTCTCTTATCACTCCACGCCCACAACTTTGCTCCATCTCCTTCTAACTAAAGTTGACTCAGAGAGGGGTAGTAATGCAGGCCATCAACCGAGCGTAACCAATCTACAGAGCACATAGCTGAAACAAACGCTACTTACTAATTAAACAGAAGCAGAAGAAATCAGTGACTGATTTCATTTTGGAATGTCAAAATCTAAGTTTCGACTTCTTATTGTTGTATGTTAAAGTTGACAGTAGACAGATATCACTCGGTATTCCTTTAGTCAGAAGCAGAGTCCAACTGTTGGACTTGGACCATCCCTTGTTCCTTTCCTGAACACATCCAGTGCGGTCCCAAAGGAAAATAAAGAAGATCTAGGTTTTTTTGTATCAGCTTTGTTCTCCAGCACTCTGGTTTTTCTATTACTTTTGCTGACTTCAAAATGTTTAGTGTGTTTCGATAAAAGACCTCTTCATGATATAAAACAGTGTCTGAAACCTCTAACTGCTGTCAAAATGACAATCCAGAGGGGCACATTCAATTCATGCCGGGATTGAAGCATAAAAGACTTGAACTCTTAAAGCTCTCTTTTACGTTTTTCACTGCTCACACGACCACTTTTGTGTCTTCTTGCATCGACAAAGGTTGCAACACTTAGAAGGCCTTTATGGATGTAGAGCACCAAAGTGTGTGCCATTATTCCTATTGGATTTTTCATGTCTCGTGTCTCTACGATGGCATTTTCGAACCACTTTGGCCTTACAGTCTCAACAGACAACAGGATCAACCAGCTGGCACTCCCCCTTTCATTAGATTTAAAGGTGTAGGACTGTGTTAACATCAATATTGAAAGAACCGTCTTGGACTTGTGCCCTTTTAATCAATGATCAACCAAATTAAGCCATTTCAAAGGAAAACAAAGATAACCAAGCATGAAAAAAAATCAAGAACTTTAGATAGATCGATAGGAAGATCTTTAGTCCAATCCCAATTTCCTGAGCTTCGCATTTAGATTAGGTGGGGCTTTTCTGAACAGAGCTACAGTACTAGGTCCCCCACTAACCTGAGGCCCTGGGCTCTGACCCACCTCATCCTCAGCTAATTAAACACTCAACCAAGCACGTATAAGAAGACACACACAAGCACATCCTCTCACAGCAAGGCATTATTTACAAGGACAAGCATGTGTGTGTTTGGACGTCAGCAGAGCCATGACCAACGTAGACTTGTAGACTTCACTGGACCCGGGTTTGTAGACACGTGTGCACAGATATTCTTCATGTTACTTGTCTGTACAATTTAATAGAGCCTTTATTTCACATATTGCAGATTTGTTTAATTGTGGTTAATTTAAAAGCTCCCAAAAGTGACACTAATGATGTGGTAAATGCAACCTTTTTTTTGGCCTACAGTAGGACTTGTGGGAGAGAGCATTGTGAAACAACCTTTATTTGGCTGTAAAATCTCAAATAAATGTTCCAAGAAGGGAGTCTGCTTACAATACACCCTTGATTTCTCAGCGTAAGACAGGATTCCTTAATCAAAGCTAAGTCATCTTTCACTGGACACTGAGTTATTGGTGGTGCTTTACGGTGGGTTCTCTCATTGAGTCGCAAAAGTAACCTGGGTAGTGATAACTAAACAAGACAGACAAAATTCAGCCTTTCCACTGATTCATTGGAGTGCTTTCAGATGGTAGAACTAAACACACAACCCCTGAGCCGCAGTAAAATGACTTGTGAAGTATCCTCTTGCTTTCTCTCTTTCTTTCTCTCCCTGCAGGATGGAGGAAAGAGGGGAGGGGGGCTTCCTGACTGATCTTCCCACACAAGCCTGACCCCAATATCCAGGCATCCTCACTGACACTCTTGCTTCACACACACACACACAGACACACACACACACACACACACACACACACACACACACACACACACACACACACACACACACACACACACACACACACACACACACACAAACACAGGCCTGGAGAAACACAGATACACAAACACACTCTCTAATGTTTACCGTGTCAGATTGCAGTGTAAATAAAGGGGGAAGCTCCGGACTCTGATTTAAAGGGTGCCAAATCAAACAGGAGGGACTGAGTTATCGCACTGGGTAGGATGTAAAGCGGCGAAAGTGGATCTGTGTCTGAATGAAACGAAGCCGTTGAAAAAAGTTGTTAAAAAAACAAAGCATGGTTCTCTCTGAGGATCTGGGATATTGTTGGAAAAGGAAAAAAAGTGAGACAACAGAGACAGCAGCAGAAAAAGCATTCAGGGGAAACGTTCGGCAACCCCTGCTTGCAGTGTGCTTTGCTAATCATTCCTCTATGCCCCTGGGGGTTTGGGACTGGGAGAACACATTCTGACATCCTCGTAAACATTTTAAGAAGAAAACCAACGTCATTCGGTGCTGAGGGACAAACACAAAGACATGAAACCCGCAAAGAGAATTCAAAACAGAATTTATGATCAGAGTTGTTGCACCTTCAGTGTAAGAGGAGAACGGTACAATTACTTACCATAGAGTCAGTAACATTACTATTAAAGTAAGGCACATGCTGAAATATTATTGTTCTTGTACCACTGATGTTTGGTTCAAAATTCAAGCTTGTACCATCTGCTAATGATTTAACAGTAATGGATTCATTGTTGTGTATTTTTGGACATATTTTTTCATTGAATGTAATTATTATTCTAGGCACAAAGCTGCAGCTTGACTCTGTGATGGAGGAACTGGGCTTCATAAGAATGTGTGATATGCTGAAGTTTAGCAGAGGAGGACAAACATCTGGAATAGGAATCTGGCTCTTCACCACACAGATCACCTCTGATCATTCATCTCCTTCTTTCTTTCTCTCTCTCTCTCTCAGATCTCTTGGATCTGTTTGTTTGTGCAGTTGCTAAGTGTATAAAAAGCATTAATTTAAATTATGGCAGGATACATAGAAAATACTCAAATTGGTAGTGTATGGTGAAAAAAATGCTTTATCCTAGAAAGCCTAAATGTTGTGCATCCAACACTTTCCTCTGTCCACTGTCTAAATTTCAAGCACCATCTGGGTTGTCACCTTCTTTTTTGGTTGATGTCTCACTTTACAATCAGCAAACAAACTCGCTTGGCATGACATAACAGCAGACTTTGATGGGGTTTTTTTGTAAGCAGATAAGTGACCGCCTCCCTTTTTAAAAACAGTAATTAGAGGAACTTAAAAAGTCTTTCACAAAGTGTTTTCCATCTCCGAAACTTTCAGACTTTAAATGTCATCTCCATGGAAGCTCTTGTTATGATGGTTAACATGAATTTTACAGCAAGTGATATAACACATTGAATGCATCATCCCAATTGTTTTGTTTGAATTACCATACTGCCATTCTAGTGCAAAGAACAATACAAGTGTAACTAAATGCATTGAACCCTGATTATTTACCTGTGTTACATGTCTGTGTGCCTGCACCTCTGACCTAAAAGCCAGGGTTACTGTTAAATGGCCCAATGATATATATTGTCGAGGCATTAGCAGGTCAGAATGAGAGAGCACCTAGAGGTGATGATAATCATCAAGCGGCATTGCAAACCTAAAGCCTCACACTAACCGTGGCGGAATGCTAATGATAGTGACCGCCAGGCTGAACATCTGTGTGCGGAGTCAGAAACCCCCAGAGTCCCCTCCTCTGGAGGTGTGAGGAACATTAGGCATTCAAAGGGCGGACTGTGAGCAAACTATCACATTTCTCACTTTTCTGTGTGCTTTTGTTGTCGCAACAGAGAGTAAACTGCAAATAAGCTTGAGAATAACGCATTAGAATAACAAGAAAAGGTGACATGGTCAAGTGTTAAACAAAAAAAACAAAAAAGTTACGCAAGCGAACTCAAACTGTCATGGTTAAATGGCATTACCTGGGTCATGGAAGGGGACCAGAGCAAAGTTATACAAAGTTTTCTTCGGTCTGTTCAAGGATGTTTCCAGAATCTTGGACGCGCCCTCGATGACCTGCACGAGGTCGTCGTACATGGAGCCGGTTACATCAAAGACGAATGCCAGGGTAGAAGCGCCCTCCGGGATGTCCTCCTTTGTGGCCCCAGTCCCCGTGACCTGACCGGCTGCGTACGCCACTGACAGCGCGAGGGACAGCCACATCAATCTGCTGCCCATTTCAGAGCCAAGACTCTTCTCAAGTAAAGTTCTTGGCTGTTTTGTTCTCGTCAGTTGCAACCTCAGGGTGAGTCTCGAGTTAAAGGTAGAGTCATCTGGCTCATAAAAATGAACTGAGAACAATACACAAAGAATAAAACATCAGTGAAATGAAAAGATCAATAAAGAAACCTCTCGTTTTTCGTGCAAGTCTTTGGGTTCCTCGCAGCCTCTCACTTCTCTGTGAACGCAAACTCTGCGGTCTCAGCAGCTGCAGCAGCGCCTGTTGTCTGTTGTCTGCAGAGTCAGGAGTCCTTGTTCAGCTCTGTCATACAAAGACCACCTCTCAGCTGGGCAGAGAGTCTCCTGGGCGCAAACTACCCCATGCAGGTTAGCAGCGCTGTGATTGGACGAAATGTTTTGGGTGAGGGACCATGGTTTGCGTACATTAGGCTATTTAAGCCTAATCATCTTGTACAACGGCGATACACAAAGAGCTACAGAGTGGTGATGTTTCCCAATAATTAAAAATCTACGTTGATGAATCCACAGGCCTAATGGCGATGAATTGATTGGCATGCAAGTAACGCAATCTCGCAGCTCCAATTCATTACAAAATGAGTAAACAGATCATGTGTAAATTTATAGGAGAGTAAATATGTCAAACTACTATACTATACTATACTATACTATACTATACTATACTAAACTATACTAACAATTATATCCAGACAGAAATGAAGACAATTTGAAAAGCTGAACTTTTGAGACCAGGACAGTCAGGTATTAAATGATTCTGAGCTCTGTGTTGCCGCCTAGCGGTTAAAGTGTGATTTCACATTCAACTGAATTTAAATGCCTGGGCAAAACGAGTCAAAACACCAGTACTCCCACAGCAAAGCACCATCACAGTAATTAACCTGATGATAAAAAGAAAAGGGACATATCAGGCAGTTAAAAATGCATTTGGAGCTCAGAAGTTTATCAGTTTAGGCCTATACTTTTTAAAACATTCAAACACATTCAGTCCAATTATTATGGAATCCCTAAGAAGACATTCTTAGTACATTTAATTCTATACCGTTTTATAATAACTAGTAAATTCAGGTAGTTTTCTCAGGTTCTTGGGTTATTTTTGTTGTTATCTCGTGATAAAAACGCTGGTTTTCCAGTGGTAACGAGTTATCACAAGGTATAGAGAAATTAACTCCTTATCCTGGGAAAAACCAGCATGAAAACCTGTATGAATGTATGTCTGCTTTGGGGGTCTGTAAATGTGGAACCTGTGGCTGCAGGTACTTTGTTAAAAGGCCTGGTCAGTGCATGATTATTTATAATCAGTGTGGCGAGTCTGTCTTAAGTTCTATGTATGTCAGTAACACATTATGAAGGCACATGGAACAGAACATGACTTCTCCTGGCTCAGCTCTGATCAGTCTCTTGTCCTTAAATCGCAAGGACAACTGTTTGGTCACAACATTTGTCCTTTGGTCACAATTGCTTCAACTTTGTTTCCAATTACTTTTGAAAGCAGTGGTGGAAAATAACTGAGTTAATTTACTCAGTTATTGAACTTAAAGCACCTGTTATTACTTCAAATGTGGTTATGAAACAACCAGAAATGTATATATTACTCTACATGATCTACAAAAGTAAACAAGAGCACCAGTGAGAAGTTGTTCTCAGTTGAGTTTTTCTGCCTGTAAACACTGCCTCTTCTCTGGGTCGTGTCAGACGAGGTGATTAACAGCACACAGACTTGAAGTGCCTTTACTTATATCTGACTGATGAAAAGACAGTAGCTTATGTTTTAGTTAGAGAATATAACTTTACACATGTACAGGGTAAGATCCGCTTAGAGAATGAAGGCACTACTTTGCCAGCAGGGGGCGCAAACATTGACCTTAAAATGAAAGTTCCCAAGAGAAGCTCTATTGATCTTATCCTGAGGTTATTATCATAATAGTTATGTAGAAGCAAACTGCTGCCATACCAGAAAAGAAAATCAGTACCACCAAATGTTGTGAAGATTTTACTCTTTAATAGTTTTTCACATTATAACAAGAACGATTATTATAAAAGATATACTTCTTCTGTTGTAAAAATGAACTCCTCATCTTATAGGAGTATAATATTTATGGAGTTAAACATGAATTGCTTCAGGTTTTGATAAGGTAACTTATAATGTTATGTAATAAAAATAGCATTTTGATGTAATAACAATAAACTAATTATCTTGTAATACAACTTGTTATGTTATGGTTAACAACCTTGTTTTGTAATTAAATGTTTAACCATGTAACAAGATAAATAGTAGGTTATAATGTTGTAAAAAAAAAAAAAAAAATGATATTACATGATTATTTTTTGCACCCTATGAGTGAAAATATCTGAGAATATCTTTCTTAAAAATATTACAACAAAAAAAATCGTGTTGAAACATGAATGAATACTGAGTAAATGCCTTTGG
Source organism: Tautogolabrus adspersus (assembly GCA_020745685.1). NCBI lineage: Eukaryota > Metazoa > Chordata > Actinopteri > Labriformes > Labridae > Tautogolabrus > Tautogolabrus adspersus. Next base: position 9,382,718 of record CM036536.1, on the reverse strand, counting down.
GGGAAATGATAAAGGGGAATTAGGGAGAAAGTGACAGTGGAGATATCAAGAATGATTTCTTTGTGAATAATTAAGGTTCTGGTTTGAAACTTTTTGTCATTGTATTAATCTAAGGAAAAAGCATTGTGGGAAACTAAATCAATAGATCATGAAATGCTGTCAAAAACATTTTTCAGTTTCCAATATCTCTGCAAATATTCTTCGTTCTTAAGTCGCCTTGGACAATCATTGACAACTACAAACAATTACTTAGTTTTGGCAGTAGGGGGAGCTAGTACACCACTGATGTCATTGCTGTTGCTATTGCTGTTGTTGCGAGGCTTGACAAGACTGTATCAGTGAGAGCAGGGCATTGCAGAATGTGTAAAAAAAAAAAAACATTAGCCCCATAAAAAGAAATTAAAAAACCTAAAAACAAAAAAAAAGAATGTTAATGTTAAGAGAGGAATTGCTATAGTCTGTGTATAAAGACATTTATCTGTGCAAGGATTGTCTTCTGCGAATTGAGTCCACTCTTTTATCCACAGCCATTTTCAGAGTTTCGCCTTAAAGATGTGAATGGAAAGTTACACAAAAACATTCAAATAAGAATTCAAACTTTACTAACCAAGATGCACTTCTGATACATGAAGGGAGCATCTGCTGTGGAGAACTTTGCATGACAAACAAATAAAGAGGCCGAGGCCTTTATGAAAATTTGCAGTGGCAAATCCAGCATCCAGGCAGCGATTACACAATATGTTTCTCAACATAAATAAATCATGTCTTTCCGAGGCTGAGATAACAGCTTGGAGATACATCCTGTTCTAACAAGTTCATACAGGGAACAAATAATAATAAAGGGATGGCTCGCATTTTCACGCACACACACACTTACTCTGATTTAACTCTGTTTACGTAAGTATCATTCCTTTCTAGTGTTAGGGCAAACGTCTGATATGACTCACTAATGTGAAAGTAATCTGCAGAAGTAGATAGTTTGAACTAGAGTGCATCACAGTTCTTCTCTGGAAATAAGATGGGAGAGATACTGTTGTGGTTATCTAGGTTAACTGTTTGGGAAATGTACCCAAACTATCAATCACTAAGCTAAATATTCCTCCCTCATACAAATACACAGGTGCACGTGCCAAATTGTTTCAGAGGTAAACAGCAGATTAGAAAATGCAAATGTAGAGATAATCATTATAAGGAGTGGTTAAACATTACAAACTACTTTAGCACACACAAACCTTCATAAACTCCTGTGCAAAGAATAAACATAAAGTTCAATCAAATTCAATTTAACCGGTGGCATTATACAGAGATAAATCAGTTGTTATTTGGCATTCTTTGTATCCTGGGTAAAAGGACAAACTCAGGAACCTAATAGATGTTCTTTGGAATTATCACTGTGTCACTTATTAGTTTGCACTAAGGTAATATTTGTGCACTGGCAAAACACGGCCCAGGGCATCAACTGGGATAACCACAACTCCAAGCATAAAACAATGATTAGCAAAGCTGACTAGTCACTGTACCAATGCCAAGCCTTCCCTCACGTGGTGGCACGTTTTGGATCAAATTGTTGTTTGACTGGTTCTTGGCTTACTAGGAAGATGTATGTGTAATACTGGTACTTTTTTGGAAGTCAGGCAAGGCAAGGCAAGTTTATCAGGCAATTCAAAGTGCTTCACACAAGACATCAAAAAGCATCATGAGAGAGGAAAAAAGAAACATTAAAATAGAACATTTAAAAATCACTGAAATTATTATTATTATTATAATTATTAATTAATAATAATAATTATTATTATTATTAAATCTGAAAATATGTTCAAATAAAAATCATTAAAATGAAATTAATTGAAAATATCAAAAGAGTTCAAAGTTACAGTGCAGAGTTAAAGTTTAAAATCTTATAAAAATGGTTTCATTAAAGGCAGCTGTGGTGAGTCTTCAACCTTGATTTCAAAGAGCTGAGAGTTTCAGCAGACCTGCAGTTTTCTGGGAGTTTGTTCTAGATATAAGGAGTGTAGAAACTAAATGCTGCTTCTCCATGTTTGGTTCTGACTCTGGGGACAGAGAGCAGACCTGTACCAGACGACCTGAGCGGTCTGGATGGTTCGTAATTAATCAGAAGGTCACTAATGTATTTTGGCCCTAAACCATTAAGCGCTTTATAAACCAGCAGCAGTATTTTAAAATCTATTCTCTGACAGACTGGGAGCCAGTGTAAAGACCTCAGAATTGGAGTGATGTGATCCATTTTCTTGGTTTTGGTGAAGACTCTAGCAGCAGCGTTCTGGATCAGCTGCAGTTGTCTGACTGATGTTTTAGGCAGACCTTTAAAGACACTGTTACAGTAATCAAGACGACTGAAGATAAAAGCATGGACAAGTTTTTCCAGGTCCTGCTGGGACATAAGTCCTCTAATTCTTGATATGTTCTTGAAGTGATAGTAGGCTGACTTTGTAATTGTCTTGATGTGGCTTTTAAAATGTAGGTCTGAGTCCGTCACTACGCCCAGAATTCTTGCCTGGTCTGTGGTTTTCAATTTAACTGACTGAAGCTGCATGCTGACTCTTAGTCGCTCCTCCTTTGCTTCAAAAACAACGACCTCAGTTTTGTCTTTGTTAAGCAGGAGAAAATGTTTGCACATCCACTCATTGATTTGCTCTATGCATTTACCCAGTGCTTTTATAACTTTCTACTGTATGTGCTGTTTTCTGCTTCTAGCAGTCACGTCTCCATCCATCATCCCCCACACTCTCTTCACTGTTCTCAAAAATACCCAGGATGGCAAACAGACCAGAAAGTGTCAGAAAAATGTAAGAGCTTTTCAGGAGTTCAATCCTTAAATTTCAAAATTCCTATGCCCCATTCAATTCTTTTTAAGCCAAGTGAACCACATTAAGTTGTTTGTGTTGTAAACACACTTCCTAAGAAGCGAACACACTTTCTCAAAACTGAACACACCTTTGCTTTCAGGTTTTAAGTATTAAACGCCTGCCTGTTAAGCTCATTTGAAAACAGGGAATCAGTTCATTTTTTCACTTCTTCTGCAAAAAGCTTAAAAGCTACAGGGATGGTTTTGGTTGTTTCAGGTTGTTTGTTTTGCATGAATACGCTTGCCTGAAGGGAGCTGCCCCAAGCTTTACCAAACTTGAATAATCCAGTGGATTCGTCATTAAAGTTGCGTAACTTCCTTTTCCATTACACAAACTGACATTATTCAATAATGTTTTAAATGTTAAAACTCAGTGACATTTAAAAGGATATTAAAAATGTTCAAATATTCTTTTCATTATTTTCTTTTGTTTTTCCTTCAAGTACTAGACATGCATAGACAGACAACGCATTATTTGGCCTCCGTATTTATGGGGTCGGAGGTGGGCCGCGAACATTTTTGAGACTTAAAAGTGGGCCCTGAGTTGGAAAAGGTTGGGAACAACTGCAATACAGTATGATATGATACTTTATGATGTGATGCAATGCAATGTGATACAATATGATACAATCAATACAATATGATTCAACTTGATATGCTATGCTACAATACAATACATCACAATACAATGCAACACAACACAGCACAACACAGCACAATACAATGCACTACAATACAGTAGGATGTACTTAATTGTCCCCATAGAGAAATTTGCCGAGCCCTCGCTTGCTGCACAAAGTAAGCTGCCTCTACTGTAGCACTTCAATGAAAAATAAAAAACAATCCACACGTACATTGTTCCGCAAAATACGATAATGCCACATTTAATGTCATGTACTAAAATAGAAGATATACTGCTCTGTCATGTTTGTAAAAAAAAGGAGTCCTTTTTCAGTGTAAAAAAGAGATGAACAAGATGCTTCTCTGAAGGAAGTGAGCTGAGGTAATAACAGGAAGGAAATAATGACAAAAAACAGGCCACCACAGTTTAGTTTCACATCAATAGCTTTCTACTGTATGTGCTGTTCTCTGCCTCTAGCAGTCACGTCTCCATCCATCATCCCCCACACACTCTTCACTGTTCTCAAAAATACCCAGGATGGCAAACAGACCAGAAAGTGTCAGAAAAATGTAAGAGCTTTTCAGGAGTTCAATCCTTAAATTTCAAAATTCCTATGCCCCATTCAATTCTTTTTAAGCCAAGTGAACCACATTAAGTTGTTTGTGTTGTAGTTTCCTATTGAGTATAAAGAGCATGCTCACAGGCCAAGCATGGCTATAGCACACAAACACCGGCCCCTCTGTCTACCAAACACGATCCACATGACACATGGGCTCCATCCTTCCAGTAAGCCAAACAGAAAGCCCACCCTGAGGCCTGCTGCTCTGCCGCCCAACCGACCTAATCCTGGAGCTTACTGCTTCTCATCTCACTAAAGTCCGTCTTTTGTAGTGGACACAACTCATCTGGCCAATGAGGCTCGCTAGATGTGCACACAAACACCAGCATACCCTTTTGTAATCCCTCGCCTTTCGATCGCTCTCTCCTACCCTGGGTGTCTCTCTCGCTTTCATAAACACTCACTGTACAGTACAGAAATGGGTACCACAAGAATACCAGCATTCGTGTGCACAAAACAATTGTCCCTATTCAGTTACTCTGTTGTTCTGTGTCTCACACCCACTTAGACATCAGTCACACAAGCAGAGATGAAAACATTTATTTGTTCTCTGGCTATTTTTACCAGAAAGTATGTTTATAAAAAAAGGATTGAAAGAACAAAGAAGGAGAATAATGCAGACATTTACATCAAGAAAAAGTACAAAGAAACGGCCGTTCTGATTCACTGGTAGTGCTACACCTCAAATAATATGTGAATTCAGCTTCATGAACTTGACCTCTGTAGATTGCGCACAATGACATTTTAGGACATCTGACTAGCCCTCTCAGATGCAGTCAGGCTGATAATGGTAATCACAGATAAGGGGGGAAGGCTTTTCTTTGTTTGACACATTCAGATCTAACTGGATCTGGCCTGACTGCTGCCTTAATATCTCATTTCACTTTCCTAACACGTTTCTCCATCACTCTCTTTACTCCGGTCCCTATTCGGAGTCCCCATTTCTCTACTATAACATTTAGCACTGTGTAGGAGAATTTGGACTCAGGTTGGTGGCTTTAATTGTTTATCTCTAGCACAAAATAAACAAGACAAGAGAAAACTGTGGTGAACAGCTGGATATTCATAGTTGTTGTTACTCTCTGGTGAACCAGCAGATAAGTCATTATTGATCATCACATGCAAATTATGATGAATATTACTAATGTTATGCACATTTTTCTGAGCTACTGCTTCACTTCTGAACCACAGATGGTATGATTTTAACCATGTGCATCTCACGTAGTTCCTATATGTGCTGGAATTGGCAGCAAGAGGATAACACAGGCCCTGCGCCTGACATTTGCTCATTCAAGCCCCACTTTAAAAAAAAAAAAAAGTCCCATAAACCAACTTAAAGCTTCACAATGTCTTTTTGAAAGCTAGACTTGTGCACAATTTATATCTTGTCTTTTTTTCTTCGGGTGGGGGGATGTTCACAGCAAGCATTATTGTGAGTAAAAGTAGTAGTAGTAGTTAACATTATACTGTTTAATCCACTCATATCATAATCCCCTTTTTTATTTTATTTCCCTTTGTTGAATCGCTCTTACCCTTGTAGCTGATGTCCCTCCAGTTTTTCATTTCTGTCACTAACATCCTTTGTTCTCCGTTCCATCCTGAATGCGTGTGTGAAACAGTTCCTGTGGAAATCAAGGGTAGACAGAAGAGCAGTGGGATGTTATGCAAAACTAGCCAATAAAGACAACAATGTAAGAGCGTGCCATAAATAATTTAATTAATGAGGGAACGAGGGATGGATGGAGGGACGTTGGAGAGTGAAAAGGGATTTAATTCAACAAGAATGAAGTATTAGCTTTGAGAAAAGGGAGACGCAGGGTGGGAGGACATGCGCTATAAATGACTGTATTATGCAATGAGTACACTGAATCTGTCTTTCTCAGTTGGGATAACAGTCACTTTATCTCTTTCTCGACTTTGTACATAAACCCATGCACCTGCATGTAGACAACCTTTTCTCTCACACACAAGATACACAAAACAAGAAGCAGCCACTCAAATATGCAATGAATATTATGGGAAAGCAGATATTTTCTTTTTCCCATACAAAACTTTTCTCCAAACATTTAAGGAATTTCTACCATAATCACTGCTGATGTTCTGACAATAAAGTCTCTCACAGCCAACCAAAGTGCTCCTGGAGGAATCTCTGTGTGTACAAATGTGTGTGGTTGTATAGAGGGGAACATAATGTCTTCAAATTGGCCTGTCCTAACCCCCCAACAAGGAGAATTCAGTCTAAGAATAAAGGCAAGTTTCTTCAGTTTATCTCACTTCCCATGGTCTTGAGGAAGCTGACTTGTGGATGTTTATCTTACACAAGAGTGAGTAAAAAAATGTTACTTCTGCATGTCTTATAATACTTTTGACAGTTGAACAGAAACATCATAAATAAGGTTTTTAAAGAGGCAAACTGTGTGGTGAAGTTTCTGCTGTTTTGTAATTCTTTATGTTTAAGTTTCATGTATTGTGGAATCATATCAAAACTTATTGAACTTATGAGTAATTATTTGTGTATCATTCACATTTACTTTAAAAAAAACGACAGAAATGAAAAGTGATTGTTTGGCTCTTTTATAAGGAATGTAAAGGGTTTAACAGCCCTCTAATAGAGCAACTGAAATCCATTCTTAAGGCATTTCAGATAGATTACCATTAACATTGTTTTTTAATAAAAAGGAAAAAAAAGAAAAGTCAAATATTCATTCCAATCAGTTAAAACAATAAAACATGGACAGCAAACAAAGCTAGCCATCAGTTTAATGGTCAACATTTCCTAATATTCCATGCAACCTGTAAAATAGTTGGTAATGTCAATTTAAAAAAAATAAAAAAATACAAGGTTTTCCTTAAAAAGAAAAGATAGTGTCACTTTGTTGTCTCCAAAAGCAAAACTCACTGCAAGGGGCCGGTATTTACTGCCAAGCAAGCACATTATAGCTGCTAGCTAGCCTATACTTAGTTGAATGAGTAACCTGAATTTGTTCAAAACAAACAAACAGGTAGCTTAGAAGAGAAGAAGGGTTAGCCATAAATGTGACTACAAAAATCTGCTCATTTGTGTCATTTGTATGGATGACCTAACTGCACCTGTTTGAGCTACTGTAGCTCGTTAGTTCCTGTCAGTTTGAAATGATGTCTTAATTGCGTTTAACGTTCTTTTTAAAATGATCTTACCTTCTTGTTATTTTCCTTCAGGAAACCATTGACCCTCGTGCTAGTTAAAATTGCACCTCTGGTCTGTTTTGTCCTTTGTCAAAAAAAATCCATAAAGTTAATTGACAACTAGACCTTACAAAAAAAACCTGGTTGCACTCAAAGAGTTTAATATTAACATGTTTGCAGATATGATGTCACCTTGATTAACCTAGATTTGATAGATAGGACTCTAAATGTTTTGAATTAAAAAAAATATATATTATCTCAAAATGACATCTAGTTGTTTTTGACAGGCAGAACATGATCAATGAGATTCATACATTTGATCTAAATAATTTTTTTCTCCATTGAGTTTTATATATTGACCAAAAGATTACAACATACCTTCAAAGACATGCTTTATCTCTTAAACAAACAAAAACATGTTTTAAATCACATGGATGGATGATCCTACTTTGCTATACTTGATGTATTTGTAAAACAAATCTATATTCTGACCCTGTCCTGTTCACCTCAGTGAAACCACAGAAACTCTCATGTACAGGTTTCAGATTACTGATATACTTCACTATGGTAACACTGTGATGAAGGCTAGAGTGAGCAGATTTATGTGTGGGGAGAGGTTTATCCACAAGGTCACTGCAAGTTTTTCTGATCAGACTGGTTGCTGCCGTGTGTGTGTGTGTGTGTGTGTGTGTGTGTGTGTGTGTGTGTGTGTGTGTCAATTTTTACTGTAAGGTCAAATGTTTTATTACATCCACGTGGAGCAAAGGACCTTTGCTGTCTCATGTTTTTTCAAGCTTTTTCTTAATGAAATATTCTGAAAAATGAATCATTACTGAAAAAGTACCCACAACAAAGGCTGTGCTCCAACAACTATATTCCTCCTTTGATGCTAAAATATTGAGCCGGTCCTACCAGTTAGTCCAGTTGGCACATAACTGGAGGAAACTCTGTCTCTGTCAGATAGCATTCCAAAGTTAAGTGTTGAACAGCCATTGGGCGAGACGTGTGACATTTGATTTGTAACTGTGTTTTCATAATCAAATTTGCATACAGTTAAAGGGAATTTGATGGCTGTTTTAGTCTTCACTGGAAGAGTACACACGTCAGCTGTGTGTCTGTACAGGAAAGGCTATGGGGCAGAAGGCAGCTAAGTCCCAGAGAAAATCCAGTGAATACAGACTCTCAAACTAAATGCTTCTTTGTGGGCTTTGGATCAAACCCAACAAGAAATGTTTATGTTTGATACAATTTCCATTAAACAAATGTTTCAATAATTTTAATTTGTCAATTCAACTGGAAGTAATCACTTAAAAAACACAACATTTAATTGAACAGGCCCATTGACTCTATGGCCAGCAGCTGTCAATGTTGCATCTATTGTTACTCAGGTTCTATTTTAGTTGGACCAATGTGCTTTTCTGTAATCACCAGCATTTAATAAAGTAGTTGAGTGTAATGGGAAAAACCAATAGTGTTTTTAAAATCCTGTTTTTCCATACTAAAGAAGGAAGTGATGGCAAACGCGTCATGGAAAACGTGACAGTTCCAGAGTTGACCTCAACTTAAAAACTGTAACCTGCCCTCACCCTTACAGTTCTGTGTTGTCATTCTATTTAATATGAAAACAGCCTGCTGAGACCTTTAGCAAGGCCATAGAGAGGACTGTAATAAAAAAAAAAAAAGGACTGTTTTTGGACAAAACATAAGATCGTGGTCAAAATATCAACACTGTGTTCACTGCTGGAATGTGACATTGAGAAAAATAAAGATACACTTGGACAGAAGCCTCAATATGTGACTATTTCCAGAAGCTGCTCCTTTTGAAGCCATTTCATTTTGAATGCCTCCGCAATAAAGATCTTTAGAAGCACCTCACGTTGCTGTCTTGCCGCTGCAATTCATCTACACTGTCCTCTTCTGTCTGATTAGTTTGAATGATAAATAGTCCCCTTCGCTCTCTTAAGATGATCCTTTATTTAGTTGTTGGGAGAACAGCTCTATAACACTTTTTAATCATCTTCTGAAAGCTAACGTACTTGCATTTGACTTTTGCTTTTTTTCATGTGCATACATCAACACAAGTATTTTGACACATATAATTAAAGTTTTATAAAAGTTTTAATTATTTTAAGTGGTAAAACTATGAATCATAAAAACTTTCTCAAGCACAAAAGACAATAAAGGCATAACTAGTGTGACACATTATTTAACTTCTCGTCTCTTTCTCTACCTTTCCCCTCAACCCAGATTTAGCTATTCTTAGCCCAAAATGTTAAGTCATATTTTTGTTATATATTATGTAAGATATGCAATGTCTATTATATAATGTTGTCCACTTTGTTATATAATTACTCATGAATATGTAATTTGCCTAAATGCAATGTCATCGTGCATTGTTAAGCCGCATAAAATCATGTATTTTCTTAGACATCATTTATAGAGCGAGTCAGCCACGGATTTGGTTTGATCCAATTTGCTAAGTAAATATCATGGTCCGGCACTGAGGAATATGCCTGCTGACATTTGGTGTTGGTGCCATAACAAAACACATCACAGACAACAGTGATAAAAACAGATGCTGCTGGAATAACACGACGATACCGACAATGCTCTGCAAAGTTTTCCACGAATTAAGCACATGGTCTCATCTTCAAATGCCTGAATAAGCAGAAAGTGGAGACATATGATAAAGGCCACTATCACTAAGTCTGTTTGGGCTGCTGGATTTAAACCGGAAATACCAAAAACATTTTTGTCCTCTGAAGGTTATGAGTCTCCTAAAGAATGCTTGATCCTCTGTTTACTTACACGACTTTGTTCTGCAAATGGCTCCTAAAGTGTTTTTATAATGCATAAGAGTATGTAAAATATAATCAAGAAAAAATGCATATCCATCACAGATAACTCAGGTCCATTATAGTATCATCTGCGTGTTCAGTCAATTTACTAACTCCTCTGTTAGTTTAAAGATTTCTTATTTAAAATCATTCAGCCAATCAGAGGCAACCTGTAGGAACAAGGTACATGTATAAAAACTGACTGTGCCCAACATTGTTATTTGCCCATTTACTCACAAAATTGTCAGCCTACGTGCATCTAGAACCCAGGTTAACTACCCTGAAAAAGACACAAATGCATATCTCCAGACCTACTTATTCTGCCACTTCATTATGAAGCTGTCTTCATTTAACTAAAGCTGTGACTCTGTGTCTAATCTTGTCTCCTATTCATCAGAAGATTGTCTGAACTGCTCCAGTTTTCTCTGGTAGCAAAGTTCTTCAACCCAAGCAGCTGAACTGATAAGGGGAATCTCAGACTGATGCTTTTGTGCTGCTGTAGCACTTTGACACAACTCTTGACAGTGTGACGATTTTTGTAAAATGTTCTGTTTGTTGTCCACAATCAGCCTGTTTTACTCTGTGGCTTGTGATAGTTTTTGTGTAGCTATTATGTATGACTGATAAACCTCCACTGTGACACTACTGATAGGAATAGGTCCAGCTACAACTGGATACATGTAGCTGGGGTCAAAGTGATGTAAGGCTTCTTCTGTGGAGGCATGCTGGTTAAAAGTTAAACCGCTTAGAGGGAACTTTACTGATAGCCAACAGTGTCTTTGTGCAGATGTGTGTGATTGCTCATGTGCACACAACATGTGAAGGCCAGTCTTTAAAGTTTGACCTACAATGTTATCTAGGTAGGACACATTTTATTTCCACCTTTTTCAGGGACACCCCCACCTCCCAGGCAGACTCATAAATCCTATTGCAACATCAGCAGCTGTGCTCAAGCCCGAGTTATTGACGCACTTCAGAAATGTCCTTAACACAATGATGTGTGTGACCACTGTGACCAGAATAATGATTAATTTTCTACAAAGCTTTCTGTACAATAATTATCTTTTTGTGCCATACTTTCTTCTCTACTGTGCAATTTGTGTTCACACTCTACAAATATTCCCTGCAAATACTTCAGGTACCAACAAAAGCTGCATCTTTTTACTGGGATTTATCTAAAAGCTTCACTCCATGTGTGTTATAAAATCATGTGTGTAATTTTCTGTGCCATAACCTATTCTAATTCTATCTCAATATGCAAATGTGTTTATATTTTTCCTTTTAATTACTATAGAGGTGTAACAAGTATAATTCCCCAATTGGGGATTAGTACTGTTTTAACTTATCTGGCGTTTTCTTATCTTGATTTATCTTATCTTTAGCCACTTTTTTAATAAATCAAAGTATTACATTTGTGCAGTAAGTATGTGTTTTCCTGTAGTTGGCATACAAATTGGGGGGGAATTAATTAATATATTTAATTCTGATGACACAGATGTCTAAAACGCAGCATCAACAGAAAATCAATTCACTACAGCCCCCCCAAAAATGTCTGCCTATCATGTGGCAGTACAACACTAATGTGCATCATTGTTCTATTCCTCAAAGGGGAAATGCTGCTAACTAGCTCATTAGGCAGAACACAGTGTGATGTGCTGGTACACAGCTTATTAGACACTGCTGGCAGCTTATCGCAGCACCTTGATGTTACTCTTGGTGAAATGTTTAAAAGTAAAGCTGCGAGATATTGAACTACAAGAGTAATGAAAAAACAAAGGGTACAGTGCATCAAGTTGTGATCATTTTATCAATGGAGGTTCACAGCTTTTCACAAAAATAGCACTAAACCCAGAGTAAGCTAAGTGATAGCATATTTTGTAACTCAGTGAGGATGTAAAAGATTAAGGATTATCTTGGTACGTCTTTACCAAAGGGATAAATGTAGCGTTCAGAAAGCAGATTTTAAAAGTAGTCTTTATAGAGGGAAAAGATCAAGAGGTGGTGAGAGCTTTACGGTCGGATTAGAGCTACTGTTTCCATTTTCAGCAGCAGAAGGAAGATGTTATGTTTTCTCACTATTTTGTTTTCATGTCCTTACTCCACCCCGCTTCATATCCTTGAGTAAACACAAACCCAGATGAGTCTGTTGAATGTGGCACTACAGAAACTGACACCCTGGGATATGGATTTCATTGAAGTGATTCATATCAACTGATTAATTAATTTCTAGTTTTTTTTTTATTATGTTTTGTTTTTACTATCAGTATGAGACTTTCGTTTGATTTCTCTGATTCTCTGATGTTGAGCTGTTTCTGTTGTTTCTTGTAAAATCACAGTAATACTTGCTCCTGGCTCTGCATAATGTGTGTGAGGTTTTCATGAGTGCAGCAGAGATAATCCAATCTTAACAGTCCCGAGGAAAGAGAAGAGATCTCACTGTGAGAGGCGGCATCACATTTAAAAATCCTTGCTAGTGATATAAAGAGTTAAAAGAAAGACAGATGTATCAAAAGAAAGGAGGGTTTAACAAATAGTCGACACTTCAGGCGTCAGGATTATTCACTAAAGGACATAGAAGGATAAAAATAGAGAGACAGGAACAGAAAGATGCAGACAGTAATTTGAATAATCAAGGACCAAACACACTCATATGCATGCAGGTCTACAGATTACAAGAGATAATGTGTTGTCTTAATTATTTGCGTAACATTTAATCATTTGCACACATGACTTGTTTTAAAAGCAGTCACATTTCTGATTGACTTGTTGACATTTCCAGTAAAAGTTGAAACCCTGACAATGTGAAAAAACAAGTGAAACATCCTTAAAACTAATTATACCTGCTTTTGCGTAGACGTTTGTCACCTTGGGCTGTTTCGCCTTACGCCTTAGAGGTGTATTGTTCAAATTGCTTTGACTTATGAGAATCACATAAGATATCTAAAGCTACTATTTTGCTGATGACACTAATACGTGACACAATCTGGCTGTATTGTCCCATTTCATATGTGTAGTTTAACTTAAGCAGAAGTAATTAGGCTCGGTGCTGTTTCGACAGGAGTTTATGTGCAGAGGCCAAAGGGCAGAACATGCTGGAAGTGGGGTTCAAGGATCATGACCTCTGAATGTGTTTGTAGAACACAGGACTGAAATACCATATTCACATGTGGGTTCCAAAAGAGATGTTATTTATGTACTACAGACGCCCCTGTAAGCAAAGATAAGGTGACATTTTTTTTTTTATAATAATCATTCTGAATTCAATACACATTTCATTTGCACATTTTTGTTTTCCTCACTACTTTTCCGATGCAAATGTATGAGTGTTTCTTGTTAAAATATGAAAAACAGGTGGATTTTAGCAGATAGATAAGAGAGTGAGATTTATGCAATATTTGAATCACAACACAAAGACTGCTGTTGTTGATTAGAGCACTGGGCACATTAACAGGAAGGCTGTGTGCCCTCCAGGGAGATAAATTCAACAGTAGGTCAAGATCTTTTATTTCCACCCTAAACAACTGACCCACTTTCTTTGAGTGGAACGCACCACACGAGTGTAGAGCTTTGAAAAGAGAGTTTGAGAGGGATTTTGTGCAGACTCTTGTGACACTCTTGTGATGCTTCCTCCTTCAGGGACTGGGGGTGAGACTGGCACAGCTCTGTGGGAAACACCAGAGCAAGTGTGTGGCTACAGAGAGCCATTATGGGTCTGCAATATCACATAATCAGCTACAGCAGAGGGTGTGAACTGTAACTTGTCATCTAAGTGTAACTCATAGTTTGCAATGCTACATATTTATGCCCAAGGCAGTTTCTTGAGTAGTATTCACCTTTACAAAAACAGTCAGAAAATGTTGTTTTTTCAAAATGACTAAAAGTAAAATGACAGCAAAGTTAAATGTTTTTTTGTTAAACTAATTAATGTGAGCATATGCCACATCCCACTACAATATCAGAGTTCACTCACTTGCTGACTTGGCTGCTCTTGAATGGTTGGAATTAAAGTTCACTCAAAATGTTAAGTTGGTTTAATCTGATACACACACCGATCTGCCTTATGCACATTTGTTTGCTTTAACTGCTGACAGATGCTTTGAGGAAACAATACAGTGCGTTCACACTATATCAGGTAACTGATGAGGATACAATGTATTTAAAAAGGTACATCAAATCTCACATTGTTGCAAGGCAGCAATTTTAAAAATTTCTTTTCTTTGATTGGTTGTCTAATGTTTTGCAAGCATTTACCATATTCACAACGTGGCCATTTTCAGCTGATATCAGAGTCATGATGGGAGTTTAAATTTGGTTATTATGTCTAACTGCTGCAAGTCGAGTAAATACAGTATAGAGCATAGGAGCATAGAGGATAGAAATGTTATCAATTCTTTGCTTCCAGACCTATGAACAACTGAAAGGACATGATATGTGAAAACCTGAAGAGACATCTTGCCTTATTTATACAGTAGTATACTGTAGTTATAGCAACATATTTGATAAAACTGTAGCAACAAGCCAGACAATAGAATCTAGTCCAGTTTTATTACTGTTAGCTGGAAAAACAAGACTGTTCGGGCAGATAGAATGGGGATGCACAACTACTGTAGTGTTAGGTTGTAATTTACTGTGAAGATAATCTGATGTTAATATGAAATGGCTAAAGGCTTATACTATTTGGTTGTGTTGATACAGTCCATTCGGAAAGGCACAAATTCTTAGCTGGTGGTCATGTATGCTAATTCAGAGTGAGGTTAGCAAGAAATTGGTCAGATGCTAATGTTAGCTTAATACATGTAGTAGTTTGTAAAAAGTAATTTATTAACTTCTTAGGACATCAGTGTCACAACTGCAAACATTAGCATTCAACCAGAATCTCAGAATCAATCCTGACCTTACAGACCATTAAGCAGGGCACTGAACTAAAAAGACCTCTCAGTCTTTTCACCTTTGAGCCAGCTTTGAAAACCTACTGCCACTGTTTCATCCGTGTCATTGGTCTGTCATGAGGAGGTTAACTCGCTGAGTTTCATTTTATCAGTACCATATCAGCAGACTTTGTAATTTATGTGGCCATGTTCTCATTTTCTGTGCCCAACGGTGAGAGGAGAGAGTTAAACAAGGGAACAATGTTTGGAAATTATTTAAGTATACTGCAAAATAAAGTCACAACATTTCCACGACATTGCATCAATTTATATTGTAAAATATATGCTAATGCATCATATTTGAATAAATAAGAAGTCAGTAAACAGCTGTTAAGGCAGTCACTTGCATTAGAGGATATCCTTTCAAAGTAAGTACCCATATTTTTCAAGACTGCAGTATCACTCTTGTTTCTTCACAAGACTTGAAAGTCCTGCTTTCTTGACTCCTTCGACACAGCCCTAGCAGACACGTGTTACTGACTGCTAGGCCCAGAAAGCTAAAATATTCATAGTGCCCTTGTCAGAACACATATTTGCAGCCTCACTGAACAAATCTCTGTAGAATAAAAGAATGAAGAGGGCGCCAGAGTTTTCAAGATGACTCAGCAAAAGGAAGGGCTGCTTCTTTTTTGTTGGAAATGGACAATCACAACACTCACTTACATGTTCCTCTATGTGACAACTATTTTGATTTTACTGTCACAGAAAACAGAGTCTCATTGATTAGGTGAAATGCGGAGCATGATTAAGCATGAGCTATATGTGCTGCTGCAGAGGGGAAGCAGTGAATAACATTTGGAGATGAGGGGATGGAAACATAACTGTGAAAATGTTGTTGTATGCAGTTTCTAAAGCAGATTTGTCTCAGTGCACATCATGATTCAGGAAAGTAGTAATAGATACTGATTACATATGTTCTGATTTTTGTTTATTTGTGCTTTGAACAGTGACTTAGAGGAGTTTTTTAAGGGCTTTTGTACCTTCTATAATCTATAAAATGGTAGCGATGGCCCATAATCTTGTTTCCCATCATGCTTTGGATTGGACTGAATGTGTGGTTTGTTAAGCTTGATGTTTATGCTATTAGACATGCAATTGTTCCTAATTGTATTTTTGTTAATATCAGTATTTATGGGATGTCCTTTATGCATTTAGATGCCATTTTATGTTTGTCTGTATTTTTATTCTTTAGTTTTGACAATAGCTGAGGAGACTGTTGCATTTCATGACCACAGCTGTATTTTAATCATTAAAAGGTAAAATACATGAAAAGCCTCTTGATATTTCCATTCCTCCAAAACATTCTATCAAGTTATGTTGATATTTGTTACTAGAAGTAACTAGATTTTAATTAATTTTAAAAAGTACATTAGGGTAAAGCTGTGTACACACCAACGTGATAGAATTTAATCTCTTTTTATTGATGGGGATCATTTGGCTCAGCTAAATAAGAGGCAGTTCTTCATTCGGTACCATTTTGGCTTTATGAACTCAGCCAGATTTAGTAATGGTTTTACCTATGATTAAAATATGTGCATGTATTTCACTAAAATTATTCCTTGTAATTATCCTAAACCGTCCAGAATAACAGTGTTTTATATGGTTTGGTATAAACCATTAATGTTAATACGTTGAGCACTAATTATGTTGGTGGTCGAGATTAGTGGAGAAAAGTCCAGTCTTTTTTTGTTGTTGATGTGGTCATAGTGGTGTTACTAAATTTGTTTTCTTAAGGATTTTAATTTTATTTTGCTGCCATTGCTTTATTATGGTGGAAAATATGCTGAAATCCATGCACATAAAACTATCATACTCATAAAAATACTTAAAAATACTTTTTAGAGCGTTGATTTGACATCTCTTAGACACAGACACGTCAAAACTGAAAACTTCAAACACACATTCTTTGATTTATCGCACTGCTTTTGTGTCAACTCTCGTTATCTGCTTGTTCAATTCATCCAACAAAGGGTTTATGGCAATATATCTCCAGATACTGATCTGTTTTTGTTAATTTATGCGGAATTGAATTGTTTTGGTCAAGATCCAACTTCTTAAACCGCTCCTGAGGAAACTATTAAGCCAGGCTGGGTATGTTGGCTGAACTCCATCAGCTTTAATCACCACTATCTTGTCTGAGGCTGTGCTAACTGCTTGCCAGGGATCTTCATTCACTTTGCAGACAGTAAACATGATTTTAAAGGAGCTTTTGCAGAGACAAAACTTATGATTGGTGAAACCAATGCAAAGGGGGGAAGCTGTCTTGTTTTGGAAAATATATTCAGTAATTCTTAGACTCAACTCATTGCTATTGTAACAGCTACATGTGTTGTATGTACATTTCAAAGCTGCAGGGATCTTCCATTCATTATATATCATACTAGTATTTGTTCTGTTGAGAATGTCTTTGGTGGTATGACCTTGAGCTGGTTGATTTCCTGGCCCATCTGTATGGGGGCTTGTCCAGGCACACGTGAGCGCAGCAACAACAAAAAAACAGAAAAGAAAAGAGAGCGATAGAGGTGAAATACGATGCAGGTGACCATCCTTGGACAGCAGCCATATTGCCTGCGAGCCAGCAATAACTTCTTTCACCTTGTCAAGAATGTTCCCCCCGCATGGATGAAATCAAAACGTTCAGTGGTAATAAAAAATACCAGCACAAGAGCTGCTATGTAGAGATCAGTTTGTTTTGATAAACCTAATCTGTGTTGACTGGACGCATGGCTTTGGTTGTTATCACTGTGATTTTCAACACAATGGTGGCTAAATGCTATGCAGCTGTCACGAGTCACATTTGGTGCCAGACGTCCACAAACAACATCACAAGAAGACAAATACGGACATGAAATCACACACTCATCATGTAGATACAAAGGCTGGCTGACACAGTGGTATTGATGCGATTCTTATCCTCTAATCTAATTACTGATGTACTGAGGTAGCCTTTAGCTTCATACCATCATGGCAGGTGAATGGGTTCTTTGCCCACTAGGTGACATCTGTGCAGTGGTAGAGAGGGATTTAGCCTGGTTCTTCCTTCTTAATGGACATCAAACCACTTATGGAGCGATGCATGGTAAGGTAATGAATCATTGACACCTGAAAAGGAGATTATGACAAATGGCAAGTGAATCTGGCTCAGTGACAGAATAAATTCAATGGCTAATGTTTAGCAAAAGTCAAAGGACAAATGCTGTCCCCAGGTCAGACCAAGACAAAGTGGGATTGAATTGAACACAGAAACTGTCTCTTTATGTAGAGTCTGTAAGCAATCTGCTGAGTCTTAGCCACAGGGGGGCTGTTTGGTCACTCATCAGGACCAGGCTCCTGAGGGCAGGCTGCATAATCATTACCTAATGCATTTAAACCATAGATTGAAACAAGAAATCTACTGAACTCAAGTACAAAGAATCTGCACCCATGCATTGGTGATAACCGTGGGGCAAACATCTAACAATTATGTGAACATTTCATATGATTTATATTTGAACTAACCCTTTTTTATGTTAAAGATCAATACCTCCAAAAAAAGAGTTTATTAATTCAGATTATACAATATACTATCTGAATATTAAACAAGTGAATTAACTGAAGTATTCAATTATTTAATAACTATAGTTAGTACTAAATAAAGTTTTGAAAATATGATGCACTGTTTAAACTGCCATAAATATATAAAAAATAAATAATATATGCAAAGACATGCACAACATAGAACATTTTGTTACATCTCAACAACATCCGCTGTCCCCCCTCCCATACATATATATTAACCCAAAACAAAGATTTAAAGAAGCCCCTACATGAATCAAAATATTTCATAGGCTTGTGAACTATTTACACATTGGAAATGAAAATGAATATCATTGAGGGCAAAGATGTTGAGATTATAAAGCCTTCTTCTTCCACCACTGACTGTCTCATTGTATTGGTGTGATAGTAACGCTATATCAATTCAATTTAAAAGGGCTTGAATAGCATGGGAAACATACGTTTACACATTGCCAAAGCTAAATTGAAAATAAGACACGCAATTATGTACAATAATAGATATTAAAGTAACAGAGCTTTGCAGGATTGCAGGATTACAAAGGGTATGAACATAAACCCAGTTTGTCTTTAACTTAAAAATACACATTGAAACTACAGATAACTTACAAAAAATATAACAATTTATAGAGAATTGAAGAAAAGTGTTTCTTCTTTTTGAAATAAACTACATGTACAGCTCTATGGTCTACAGTTGTGTACAGAGATACGTGTCTCTGTGTGTATACAGTTGTGTACAGAGATGAGTAGTGTCTCTGTGTATGTACCTGTTGTGTTCAGAGATAAGTAGTATATGCACAGTTACAGAGATAGGTAGTGCAGATGATGGTGCAGTGATACACATAAGGTTAGATTGTATTGTTCCTGATTGTTTTGAGCTGTTAGACGCTCTTTTCCGGTCTTTTCACCACTACAAATCTGTTGTGATATGATTCCTGGAAAAACTGCTTAGCCTGCCTTTGACGTGATGTGCTTTGTGTTATTCCCTTGATTTCATCACTTTCAGAGTAGGAGTGGGCGTTGTAGGTCCGCCCACCGTGTGAATGCGTCACAGGCGGCGTGGCGGTAGCGCAGGGTTTTTTTTGTCGGGAGCGCGCGCCTTTCCGACACTAACCAGTCGTACAGTCAGATCTAGTCCAGACTAGACGCAGAGTGGACGTGCTTCTCCTACAGAGAGGAAACCGACACCCACTACCACAACCCCGACAAGCCGTGCCTGAAGCCGCGTTGCGCCTTTCTTCCTTCCCGAACCAACCAAACTCTGAATTCACATTAAATATGTCTAATATCGTTTGTTGTCAAACGCCTCAGGTAAGATTTTTTATTCAAATATGCGGAGTAAAAATGTGTCTTTGTCATGTAACGTGGTTGGTGCTGTCATGGGGAGGTACCGTTAAACCCGACTTTGGTTTTAATGGCAGCTAAATTGATTGTCATCCTTTCGTTGAGTCATTGCTGGACCTAAGGGTTTTTTTTATATTGAATGGTGGCTTCAGTTTTGATCTTCGGCTTGTGAATTTGTGAAACACTCATGGTTATAATGTTAAAATGTCACAACGCAGCCTTCCGCTCGGCTGCTGATGAATAATGACACGCTTATTTAGCACACAATAACTTGAATTATTAGCGGTAGAGAGAGTCTACCGCTAATATTTCAAACACCGACACTTAATGTATTCGCCATGCATGGCTTCCCGTGCTCACTAAGCAGCAGCAGGTTGTGCAGTCAGAGGGCTAACATGCTAACAGCGTGCCTCTCCATCTCTTTTCACAGTGTTAGCAGGTTGCGTCTAGTTAAACGCCCATCACGCTTTAGCTAAGGTATTTCTATTGCCTACTACAATTGTTGTCCGTGTGAAATCTTGTTAATTGGATATTTGAGGGATCTGGTTGTTGACCTACTTTTTGGTGGCGGGATGTATGTCGGAACTGGGTATATGAATCCTGGCCCATCGCCATATATCATGGCCCTTGCACGGTAGCTACTCTACTGGAGGAGGAGGGGGAGGCAAGCTGATTAATGGCATTGCTTTGCAGCGAATAGGCCAACACTAGATACTGGGTGGCCAATTGTAGACTTGTCCACTGTAATGCTACGTTACAGACCATGACATGCCATCCCCCAACGTGGGTACATCCTGTCCTTTACTCACCCTCCTTATGGTGCCACATTGTGTTAGAAATGAAGGGCTGTGACCCTGTCTTGGCATATTATTGAGGCCTCACTGATGCAGTCGACGTTGCGCATTATTGGCTTTACTGTATTGATTATCTAGTTAAGGGAAACTGTCTAGCCGATTCTTAACGTTTCAGATTTCCTGAAGTGACTTTTAGTGTCTCCTGGCTGCAAGTTACCTTCATACCATGGCGGTGTGTGACCTACTGTGCTCCTAATCTGGTACTGGAGCTGGTAACCATGCTAAGACATTGTCACCCCCCCCCATGTTTAAAGCTCTGTAGATTCAGTTTAAATATTTGTTTTTAAATATTATACTGCTTTGATAAAATCAGCTTTTCTATTTGTAGAGATAGCAATACAATGTTACAGCCTTGTTCTATTGATAAATCATTATTAGATTCCTTTGCTCACGAGGTGATACATTGAAGCAGTACATTTCCACACAGCAAAAATTGGGTGAAACATCCAGCAATGCCTCTCTTTACCACTAGAGGGGTGACTAACAAGCATTGATTGTTCAGCATAAGACCTGCAATTGTGCCTGACTAATCAGATGGGAAAATGGAGCGAGAAAATACATTCAGAGTTATCCCTCTGTGACAAAGTTGTGAACAATCTCGCGCTTTCTCCTTTTGTATCTTTGTTCTCTCTTCTTTTTGTTCTCTGGCTTTGAGGCGTATGCACATTTATCCTCACATACAGCTCACCAAGTCTGCCTGGCCTTTTTTGACTAAATTCCTATGACCAAAGTCACTGACTAGGTCTAGTCAGTCTGACTTCTGCACTCCATTGACCAGAAGGAATATAACTTCACTAGAACAATATGTAACCCATGTCCAGAGCTAAATATTTATAAAAGAATTTATCTAGGGGATTTACTAAAGGACAATCTTAAGGTGTACTGGCCTCACAGAGTGTGGGTAATTTTTACTCTAAATAAACTTTAAAAGAGGTCTCAATTTGCCCTAGAGTTAATGTTTGGGAAGTGAATCACTGCTGTGCTCTGTATTAAAGAACCATCTAGAGAGAGGAGGGTGTGGCTTGCCTAGCAGTAAGCTGGTTAAAGAGCAATGTGAAGAAAAGGCAATAGGCAACCCAACCATGTGGAGGAGTTGTGCTTTTGAGCCTTAACAAGGGGCCTTCTGCCAGATATTGCATAACCATGAAGAAGTGGGTCAGTGTTTCCTCTGTCCACACACAGACAGGGTGAATTATAGCTTTCTATGCCAACTTTGCTATAGAGGCTGCTCAGTTCAATACATAAAGACTATATTCTAGCATTGCGCTCGGGCATTTACCAATAAATACTTCTTGTACATTTCTCATGAACACATCTTGGCCAACGTCAAAACAGTAATCTTTTACATGTTTAGCATATTTTTAGTTAAAATACTCAACTTCACGGTCAAATGGTGAAAGGCCCTTTTTCTGGCACGCTAAGCAATTAAAGTTTCATGGTTTCTGTATTCCCTCTCCCCCTGCAGACTGACATAGCCAACATCCTTTACTTATACATGTTGTCTTTTTCTTTTCTATTACATTGAGCTGTGTATGTCTGTGTTTTAGTGTTGGGGTTCTTTTGCTATGTTTTTTATGCTTTTGCTGTATGTCAAAGTACTTTGTAAACACAGCTACATTTATTATTTTTACTATAATCATGTGTGGTCATATGCTCAAATCGGAGGCTATGTAATCCAGTCACAGTATAATGTTAATGTTTTATTTCTTCTCATACTTGAATAAAATAAATAAAATGTCTTGCATTTGACAAAAAGGAAAACAAAAAAGCTGAAGACATATCTGAGAGAATAATGCTGGACTGGCTTATTTTTTTTACATTGTCTTTATTGGCTAAGAGATAACTCTCCTGCCTGAAATCTACCCATGGACTTTGTAGAGTGTAACGGGAGCTGAAATTTTTCTAGATAAAGCTCCTACAAGGCTCCGCATTATTTCAATATTAAGTCTTTTGAAGATTGTGAAATGCCTCCTAGAGTCACATGCTTGTTGGAGGAGCAGAGGTCGCGGGGCTCCTATCATTGAATAGTACTTACATAAGTTGTGTGCACAGACAAGGGGATTTTATTTGAAAATCACGCGGCCACAGAAATGTGCCACTGATGGCAGCTAGAGTGACGAGTAAATTATATGTGCAGAAGGTGAGTAAATCACAGCTTTTTTCAAATGAGTAACAATTGCATGGGAGTTGATTAAACACTTGCACAAGGCTACGCTGCCCAGGAAAGCCTTGACACATGAGGTGCAGATACAGTTTCAGACTCTGGGACAGCTGCTGTGGTCACTCTTGTCCTCTCTCTCCATATGGGATGGTGATAAAATTGTTAAATGGCAGAGCTATTCATTTACTGAGCATTAGGTGACAGATGGCTTTGTGGTGAGTTGGTCATACACAGGGATTACATCAGTTGTGTTCACTTTACTTGTGGACATCTTTTTGGTTCATGTGAGGTTTGCATGTATTAACTTGCCTGGTTTTGGGCTCCCTAAATCCTGGAGCCAGGTGGCATCCATGCTTTTTTAACGACAGAACAAAATGTCTTGAGATGGAGGGCTGGTATTGGAAGGGACATGCACATGTGAGTTATTTGGTGGGTGGGGCTTATAGGCCAGGGTTGTATAGTAGATGGAGTTCCTATGGTGGCCAATAGTGGGGCCATGAAGTTGCATACATAAAAACAGAAACCAATGCATCTCAAAACTTGACTGGCTGTGAAGAACTGTCACAAATTGTTCCCTCCTGCATTTTCCTTATTAGTCAAGGCTTTCCTATAGGGAGGAGCCAGCCAAAGTGGCTTGTCACATAAGATAGAGTTAGAGGGGCCATGCTGCAGAGAGGGAGGAGAGAGCTGAAGGCAAGATATGCATTAAACAGTCATGTTTGGCTTGGTTGGACATAGACACAGGTGTGAAGATTTAAAGTATGTAGTTTGTAAAGGAGTGCCAAAGACAAGGACTGGGCTTCCAACGCTGTATGCCTCTTGGTTTAAGGCATATTAGGATTAAATGCTGACTTTTCATTCTGAATTCAATGTGGATATAATGTGTCTGGATTGATGACCAATGAATCTTGAATCAGGTAGTTTTACCTTGTACTAACAGTTATTACTTTTTATGCATAAAAAAATGTCTTACCGTATTTGAAGGACACTAAAATGTTGGACGAGTAGAGGGGCGGACCCTGATCTTAACTGCAATCCTGAGCATTAGACTGCCTGAATTTACCACGTGGAGTGACTCGTGTTAGCATTTCATGGTTGTCAGGAACAGGTGGCATCAATTTTAATATTAGGTATTTGTTTTCACCACCATATGATAATAAAACTCATGTATCCTTTCTCTTTTCTCATTTTCTTCTAGGTTATAATGTATGATAAACACAGAATAAGTACAGCTCTATAGCCAACGGGATCCTGAGGACTTGATTACAGTCGCTTCAAGCCTGATAGTTTGTCCTTGCGGCTGCTCCCCCTCTCCCTTCTGCTCACGCCGGTTTGGTCTACTGGCATTTCTTCTAACAACTTCCCATCCCTCTCCTCGGGTGAAGAAGACTTGGATTCTTCTGTGATCTCAGTCTGCTTTGCCTGTTGCCTACCTTAAGTTCCTGTTCTACTCAGCAGTGGCACTTCCCTGGATTTACATTATACTCCATTAGGTAAGGCCATGACTAATGCATGTGAGGATTATCATACACAATGCACATTGCAGCCACCTAATCCTAATCCGCTCTATGGTCATCAATTAATAAAGCCATCTTTAAAAGTGTTGCACATCTTAAAGCAATTTGCATAAAACAAGCATTTTGTAGGTCTCACCTTTTTTTTTTTTTTTTTTTTGTTTCCCCTGCAGACAAACCTTCAAAATTCACTAAGATGATTCCAAACGGTTATTTGATCTTTGAGGATGAGAGTTTCCTGGATTCCACCGTGGCCAAAATGAACGCTCTGAGAAAGAGTGGCCAGTTCTGCGATGTTAGACTGCAGGTATGCTTGATTCAACACACACAATCTCACACAAGGGCTGTGAAGTTTTTTTTTAGTAGAAGCCACTGAGATGTCTATGAAGCATTGGAAAGAAAATGAAACAAACAAGCTTGATGAGCAGACAAAATGCACAGAGTATCAGAGGTTTGTTATGTACGTATGTTATGAACAGAATGTACAGTTTAGATATTATACAGCACAGTTTGTGTCTGACTGAATGGTGTATTTTTCTGGTCATTCCAGACAGTTAAGTTTTAACTGCATGCTGCAGTGTTTATTTTTTGTTTTCTCATTCCTTTCATATCTCAAGAGTCTGTTGCCACCATCTTTAGTATAGCCCTTTCAAGAAATGTATGCAGTCAATCAGGAACTTGTTTCAATAATGCAAAGGGAAATTAATGGCTTTAAGTTTTTAAGTATTATGTTTTCCTTTGTACGATAAGCTTTCTCTAAGTCACATCCGTTTTGTTTCTCCGATGTTCTGTAATGTATCGTAGCAGTTGTTTCCACTTTAACAAACTCATACATGCACTCACCTTTTGTCTTCTCTTGTCTCTTCATTTCAGGTGTGTGGTCATGAGCTGATGGCTCACCGTGCTGTTCTTGCTTGCTGCAGTCCCTACCTGTTTGAGATTTTTAACAGTGACAACGAGCCTCATGGAGTCTCGCATGTTACTTTTGAGGACTTGGACCCAGAGGCTGTAGAGATCTTGCTCAACTATGCCTACACTGCCCAGTAAGTAGCACCTTTGGCCTTTGACTTTTGCCTCTGTTCACTGCAGAATTTTCAAATTGTCTTTCTGTGTCTTCTTTGTGTGACTCAGACTTAAGGCAGACAAGGAACTGGTCAAGGAAGTTTACTCTGCCGCCAAAAGGTTCAAGATGGAGCGAGTGAAACAGGTATATTTTTACACATATTAAACAATTACCTTCCCCAATAGAGCAATTATGTTGCACGTGGATTTTACAGGCTTCAAAGAAATACTCATTGACTTCAACAAATCCATCTCACCTCTTAGATATGTGGCGACTACCTGCTGTCTAAAATGGATTCCCAGAATGCCATCTCTTTCCGAAACTTTGCCAGCTCTATGGGAGATGCAAGAGTTTTGGCCAAGGTGGATGTTTTTATTCAGGACCATCTACTGGAAGTGTCTGAACAGGAGGACTTCCTCAAACTTCCCCGCCTTAAGGTATCATTTTGAAAATTTGTCATGTTTGTTCTGTACTTGTAACTTATAGATCAGGAAAAACATGATGATCACAAAGCTACCATGCAACACATTTTGAAAGATCTTGTGCATATGCAAAACTGTAAGGGCATAGCAGAAGATGCAACTGAAAATACAGATTTGCACTTATACAGTGACTACTGACATGGGTTGCTGGAGGTCCCCCCCCCTTCTCTTGTATTAAAGCTAGCCAGCGTAAGAGGTCTTAGGTTAAAAAAAACAGACAGGATTATGATTTGTATTTTTACTTTTGGTCTTTGACTAGAGATTAACATGACTTTAGAGTATGAAGATGTGCCTTTTATAGATTTCCCTATTGTTAAGTCCTAAGGATGTATTTGGGCAGGAGACTTAAAAAAAAAAAAAAGCAAGTGTAGGCGGTTTACAGTGAGCAGCTCTATGTTCAACATGAGGACTTTCCAAGATTTAAAGGGGAACTCTGCAGCTGAGGTTCTGCATGTAAGACAAATAAAATAAAGGGCTATGTTGGAAAACAGACATGTGTTTAGCTTGGATTGTGCTTTACCCTACTTAAGGCTTGTACATTAAGGGGAAGTGCTGAAATGATTACCTGTTAAAAATCTGACAGGCTGGAAGTGTGTTTTCACATCATCATGATTATTTACACACCTGCTGCTTATAATCCCAGGGGGACATTTCTATGATTTCGATAGAAGCAGCATATCCATGTTTTAAGAATTTCATTGGCTACAAGAAATGTCAGCCATCGTTACAGTCGCGTACAAGTGGCCTTCAGAACAGGGAGCGACACATCTTTCAACAAAGGCTCTTATTGGCTGTTACAAGGTGTCTTTAAAAAGTCAGCGAAACAGCTGAGTTTTTTTTTTTTTTAAGCATTCTTCTGTGCATATTTATGGATATATTGTGATTGGATTAATACTTTCACTGGATTTGAATTGTTTTTGGTGGATTATTATGGTCATGAGAGTTCAGTAAATCTTCAAATGGTTAAAAGGCGTTGTTTGTTGGTGGTCTGACCCGCACACACTGGGCCGTCAGTGTGAGTAACTTCTGTATTGGACATGTGAATAACGACGATAGGCAAAATCTGACGAATCAGGTTCGACTATTTAAATCCTTAGTCGGGGACAGGCCCAGTAATAGGCCGTATTTTACTTCTGAACCACAAACCTGACCTATATTGATTATTATAATGAGTACTGATGACTTGATGCTATTTGGCCCATTAGCTTATTACTGCTGTTCTTCAACAATCCACTGGGTTGTTGTTGTTTTTTTGCTGCAAGACAAGAAATTAATTCAGTGAGGCACACTAAGCCTACAATATTTCTACTTGAACATTTAAGATGCGTTTCAGTCTGTGTTTAATCCAACGTAAGGCGGATACTGTCACCATCCTGTAAAATGAAGCTATTATGGAGGTGATGAATCTCATATCCTTATTGTCAGGTAAATTAATAATAAGCAAGTACGTTTTCCAGTAAGCAATAGGACATTGTATTAATGTTCTTAGTTAAGCAGTCACTTCATTTCTTCTGTATGTGACACTGAATCCTGTTTCCTCCCCTGTGTGTGTTTACAGTTAGAAGTAATGCTAGAAGACAACCTGACTCTGCCCAGCAACGGCAAGCTCTACTCAAAGGTGCTCAACTGGGTGCAGCGTAGCCTTTGGGAGAATGGAGACCAACTGGAACGACTTATGGAGGAGGTCAGTACTGGGGCGTGCAGTCTAAACTCTCAGGCTGATATTCATTCCCACCCTGCCCCTTCCCTCCCTGTGACTCCTCCTGTTTTTGACATTAAGAAGTCATTAAGGAGGCTGAAGTAGAAATGGCATACCAGTGTCATGCTGCTATGTCAGGATTGTTGTTTTTTCCCTCTGATTTGTTGAGGTTTTGCAGTAAGAAACTCTGTACCCCTGAACCATACTACAAATTAGAGGTGAGCCAAAAAGAGCTGCTGTTTGCTCTTGTTTTTTTGTTTCTCTTTTGAGTATGTGGTTGGTTTTTGTACAACCCCATTTGAGTATTACAGTGCTCCTCTCCTCTGAAACACAAATCACAGGTTCTCAAAGGTCCTCAAAAGGTCTGACCCTTAATTCTACTGTTTCACTGCCACTTTACTATCTGAACAGGTGCGTGTTTGTCTCTCCAGCACTAACAGGCACTCCTCCCCGTTGATTTATCTCTCCTGTAGGTTTATTAGCAGCAGCAGGAGACCAGACTGAGGAGCCAGGACTGAGCCACCAGGGTAATGAGTCAGAGAAAACAGAGGGAGGAGAGGAGCACTACTGCCTCTCGGCAGCCTCTCTTTGCAGCCAAGCAACACTGTGCTCCCATCTGTCCATGCCACATATACAGATGCATCCCATTTCTACATTTACCAACACCCACTTATCACAAATCTTTAGCAATAAATGCATCACAGTCTCCTACAGGCATACTTATCCATGCTACTTTACTGCACATAACATCCACACATACATTCTTACTGGCAAAATCAAGCCCCACTCACTGGCACTGGACAGAAAACAACATTGCACATAAGCTTATTGGTTTGCTCAATAAAAAAATATTTTTTTAGCCCAACTAAAAAAATTTTAGTCACCTCAAATGTAATATAGTTTCCAGCAACATCTCAGTTTTTTTTTAAACAAAATTACGAGACCCTTTTTAATTTTTCCCTTTTTTATTTGCCCCGCTGATGGATACCGTAATGACTTACACGTCCTCGTTTACTTTTTCTCTTCTCAAAAGAACATATTTGGTCTTCCTATCGGATTTAATTTAAATGATCATTGGGTAAAGATGGAGAAAAGCTTGATGGTTCTAACAGTATGCTGCACTAAAAGTCATCTGGATATGACATCCCATTGTTGTGGCTTACAACACAATGACCAACTCCTTCAGCTTGAGGACCCGGTTCCAGGCAGCAGGGCTGGAAAGAGAGCCACAAGCAGCCCCTCCTCCTCTTCCTCACTCTTCACAGAAGATCTTTCCAGATGCAGCCTCACATTCTTCATTAGCTCCTTCTTTTTTTAGATGCAAATTAAGGAGATTCTCTGTGTGATACCTTCTAAAGCTTAAAAACGTAACCCACTCTATGCAGTGGCTGCAGCGTGTGTGTGTCTTTTTAAAGGAAACTTTCCATCCAAGAGGCTGAAGATCCAAACCTTTTGTCCCCTCCCCCTCTTCCTCTTCATAGCACTGCCCCCCCTCCTTCCTCCTGCTCCCTTAACTTCTTTCCCGTCCTCATTGCTGGGATTCTTGGTGTGTTGCAATGGAGACAGCCACATGGGTGTGTTGTTGCTGTTTGTCTTGCAGGTTCAAACGCTGTACTACTCCCCTGACCATAAGCTGGTGGATGGAGGGCTGGTGATAGAGGGGCACAGTGAGGTGTTTGGTGGCGAGGAGGACCACCTTCAGTTTGTGCAGGTACTCAACAGCTTGGGCCTGGCTTCTCTGTGATGAAGTGTCCGTCACATTTTGCTTGGCAGTGTCTATAGTTTGTGCCTGGCCATGCGTAAAAACACTACACAGCCTGTGCCTGGCAACAAGTAGACATGGCTCATTTAATACCACATTTTAGCCACAATGTAAAGACTAATGGCAGTAGGTTACCTACAAATTAGCGATGATGCCTGTCTGGCTATGCTGTTGAGCATATATCAAAACCATGTTTGGGTTTAAACTAATCTTAACTAGTTGTCCGTCCAGTAATGTCTGTCTTTGGATTCTCCTATTTTGGATGTGACTGAAGTTTGCAGTGGTGTGTTGTTGGTTTCAAATGGCTAGGAGATTTTACAAGTTTGATTAGAGAGTCTGATCAAAGTGTTGTTGAGCTGGTGTTGGCCCCAAGTGGGCCCGTGGTGCAAGCTTGGCTTCTGTAGCTGCACTGTGCTCTTGCAGAAAAAACCCGTACGAGAGAGTACCCAGAGACAGATGAGCTGCAGCTCCTCAGGAAGCCTGTCGCCCTCCAACCAAGCAGCTAATGCCCCCAAACAGACGGCCAGGAGAGAATGGAAGTACATCGCCTCTGAGAAGACCAAAAGTAAGTCTTTGTGTGAACTATATGTGTATGGTCAAGGTACTATTAGAAATGAGTGTTCCTTTAAGATATATCCTGAGCTGAGGTATAATGGAGGTTGCACATGAGTAGGATTAAACTTTGACGACCATAAGACTTAGAATGTATGAATTATTTTAACTTCATCCAAAATTTAGAGCACAATCTCAAATCTTTCTTCCCTGAAGTGGCTCTAACATGTCCCCATTTACCCTTAGACAACACCTACCTGTGTCTGGCTGTGCTGGATGGTGTGTTGTGTGTGATCTTCTTGCACGGTCGCAGCAGCCCTCAGACTTCTCCCTCTGCCACCCCCTGCCTGATGAAGAGCCTCAGCTTCGAGGCCCAGCCTGAGGAGCTGGAGGAGCAACCGTTGTCACCCATGCATTATGCTCGCTCTGGCCTGGGCACTTCATCCCTGAACGGAAGACTCATTGCAGCAGGTGAGCACAACAAAGGGTTAGAAGATTTGAGTTATCAGTGCTGTATAGCTGTCAGATGTGTATAAATGGAGCTACAAAGAGATTTGGATACACAGGAATAGATAAAGTTACCTCGAGGTGCTCAGTCTGGATGCGTAGCTCACAAGGACCATCCATTCCTGCACCAGAATTGTCGTCATGGCACGTGTATAAATGATTTATCTGAGCATCAGTGCTTAAAATGTCAAATATTTCATAATTGTTGTTTAAAGAAAGGGGGGGGGGGGGGGGTCATGTAATATCAGTGTGAGGAAAAAGCTGGACCACATGGCTTCAACCTCAATTGATCTTGATGTTCCTGCAGGAGGCTACAACAGAGAGGAGTGTCTGAGGACTGTGGAGTGTTATGACCCCAAAGAGGACCGCTGGACCTTCATCGCTCCCATGCGGACTCCGAGGGCTCGATTCCAGATGGCTGTGCTCATGGTACAGTTTACGATCCATCTTTATCTCAGATTTATTGACTCTACAATAAACTGACACATGTGCGTCTTTCCAGTGTTTGAACAACTGTCTTGTGCAAACACTCCCATACTTATCTATTATACTTAACTACCCTCTCCAAATATTTCAGTTGATTTAATATTTACTTGTTATCATGAAGTGCTTGTAGTTTCAAATACACCTGGCAACAAAAAAATGTAATGAGTGAAGTGTTGGATCGGCGTAGCATTATCTAATCCTTTTCGCCTTCCACCCCTCTCAGGGTCAGCTGTACGTGATTGGAGGCTCAAATGGACATTCTGACGAGCTTAGCTGCGGGGAGAGGTACGATCCACAGGCCGATGAGTGGGCTCAAGTGCCAGAGCTGAGGACCAACCGCTGCAATGCAGGTCAGTCCCTCGTGCATTCAATAACTGATTGTTGAATGATATCCCGACAGCCACTCTGTTACTGACTGGAGCTAGTTTACCTCTTTGGCTCATTCCTGTCTTCTCTGTTTGTAGGAGTCTGCTCATTAAACAACAAGCTCTATGTTGTGGGAGGCTCGGACCCCTGCGGGCAGAAGGGCCTGAAGAACTGTGATGCTTTTGACCCTGTGACCAAAACGTGGTCCAACTGTGCCTCCCTTAACATCAGTACGTGTTGACACAGTTTATTCAGGAACTCTAATTTACCTTTGATATAAATAACATGATCCAACAACGAACATTAAGCAGAGTAATATTTTTAAGTGCTAGCCAATGTCTGTCTTTTAAGTTGCGCTTTAATTACTCCCTTTGGGAAACTGAGTTGTTGGAGCAGAGATAACATTTTTTTTTAAGGAAACCAAAGTAGGCTAACAGTTTATCAGAGAACCTCTCAGTAGTCTCATTCAGAACATTTGATTTTCAGGGAGGCACCAGGCTGCGGTTTGTGAGTTGGATGGCTTCATGTACGTGATTGGAGGGGCGGAGTCGTGGAACTGCCTGAACACTGTGGAACGCTACAACCCGGAAAATAACACCTGGACCCTGATCGCCCCCATGAATGTGGCTCGCAGGGGGGCTGCCGTTGCTGTACACGAAGGTGAGACAGAGGGAGATATCAATTCAGCAAGTTTCAGCAATGGGAGCTTCTTAAGTTCGCATTTGGAAGAATATCATTAGTGGAACACTGACTTGTCAGCATGCTGACAAGATGCAAACTAAGTGTTATGATTTTAATTCTGGGTGATTCCTCTTTGGTGTCATTATGCTTAATCCAATTTGTCTTATTCTGTGCAGGCAAAATGTTTGTCGTTGGCGGTTTCGATGGCTCCCACGCGCTTCGCTGTGTGGAGATGTACGATCCCTCCCGCAATGAGTGGAGAATGCTGGGTAGCATGACATCATCACGCAGCAACGCTGGGGTAGCCATGCTGGGGGAAACCATCTACGCTGTGGGCGGCTTCGACGGAAACGAGTTCCTCAACACAATGGAGGTGTACAACCCTGATACGGACGAGTGGAACGACTGCACCCAGACCCTGACTCCCCTCTCTGACTGAGGAGAAGGGAGACAGGGAGAAAGGAGAGAAAGAGGGTTGGAGAGTTTCACAGTGCTTCACCTTTTTCCAAACTAACAGGCTTAGTGACGTAATCGTGTTTCGTGATGTTGTGTGTGTATGAGCGGGTGGGTGGGTGGGGGGAGTTGTTGGGATTAAAGGGGTCTTCAGTGAAGACTGGCTTATATTTGGCGTGTGGGGATGAATTGGGTTACTGCCCAAAGCGACATTGACGCCTTTGCAAATTGCATACAATGTTTTTGTGCTGTTGTATATATTCTGTTTCTTCCTCATTTTTGTCATATGCCAACATTTACTACACACTTAGTGCTTTCTTTTTCTCCTAGAGTGGAAGGTTTGTCACTTTGTTGAGGGTTTTCAAATGAGCTAGCTATCATTGGTCACTTGGAAGGTAGCAGTGTGGAGTAGTTACAATTGACTCGAAAATTCAAAGTTTTATTTAAGAGTATTTCTGTTGTGGAAATGTATTTTTTTTCCTCACATATTTAAAGGTCAGCGGTTTGAAGCCTTACTGAGTGCGAGTTGATAAACACCTGTCATGGCTTTTTGTGTCATTTTAAACAAGCTAGAATTGCTTTTTGAATCTTAAACAATGGCCTTTTTTATATTTTTTATACACTGCTGATTTACCTAAAGAAAACAAAAGTAGTAGCAGACAGCTTCAGTCAGTGAATCTAACCAGTGCCAGTTATAGTAACTTTTTTTTGTGCACACACCACACACAACCATGCTTCTGCTAACCAAACTTTTGTTATTGTGATTCAACTAATTGATGTAAGTAGAGATGCAGTTTAATGAAGATCCTTTTTTCTTTTTAGTGTTTTAAAGTGTCGGGCATTGGCAGATTCTTCTGGAAGGAATGTTAGAGTGAGAAAAATATCACATTTGTAACATTTCTTAATTAATAAATCATTTAAATCTACTTTTTGTCTTTTGCCTTCTGTCTGAAAGTCATTAAATTATGTTGGGCAATAACTTGGCTGTACTGTTTAACACTGCTAGTTTTTAGATTTGTAAAAAAGGACTGAGTTTAACTTAAGAAGGTTATTAGGATGTAAAAACCTAAATGCCTGGTTGATTGTATTTTAGGTTTTAGCACTTTAAAGTCAGAGATCAGCAGCTGAACCAGGTGCTGCAAGCCTGAAATAAAATTCTCAACAGCTGAAATTCTGACCCTAAATTTAAGCTTTACAGCCTCCTTGTTTGACTCTTAATGTTTAGTAATTACTGCATCCTGGTCACTGCAGTAAGCTTTCATTGCCACCATCTTCCTCAGGGACTACTGCACTAAGCCAGGTTTTTTTTCTGCTCCTCTAAGTGTCTTTTAGGAGAGATTAAACTAAACTGGCTCACAGACCTCAGCAGGAAGGGATGTCGACAGTCTCTCAGAGAGTGTTAAAAATAGGACCAGCTGGGTGTGCTGCATCTGCACCAGCCCTGACACCACAGACAGACTGCCTGTCAGTCAGTTTTTCTCAAATCCCCAACCTGCTCTCATTCACAAGTTAGTCTCTGATAATCTCTGCTGACACACCTGACAGACACAACTAGAAGAGAAGGCGACATATGGGCCATGTGCTACAGGAAGCAAGGATTTAGTACTTAGACACTGATGAGTCTGTCTGCTGAGCTTTTATTCCTGCAATGTGTGAATGCAAATGCCCAGTAAGCCTACTCTCACACAGTCAACAGGAAACATGTTTTGCTGGCTTCCTCTTTTAATTTGGAGTGTAGAAGGCAGGAACTAAACCAAAGACATGGTCAATTCATTAAAGCAAGGACATACTCTAATGCAAAAATAGGAAATGAAACTGGTGGTCTCCCTTTGTTAAAGTGTAGGGAATATTCCACCACAGTTTTGAAGTGTTTCACATCAGCCAGGTCCTTGCTTGAAACTAAAAGAGTCCCTGGGTCATGTAGATAACTTAATAACACAAAGTTCTGTTGTTTATTAAGAGATGTAGTGCTCTAAAACTCCACCATATACTATTCTAAATGCTTAGGTTGTTTTTTCTATGACAACTATATGAGGCGAATAGAACTTCAGGAGTGAAAAGGCAATGCCAGCGCCTAAAAATACAATAAACAAAATGTTAAATAAGAGCTGCATGTATTTAGTTTCCAACTCTGCATTGATTTAATGAAATACAAAGGTGGGTGACTTCCAATCATTGCTGACCCTCATTATTGTCCTCCCTGTGTGACATCTGATGTTTTAACTTCTATACGTCACAGAAGCAGTAGTTGTAATCTCTGCCTGTCTGCTGGCGTCACTTTAGGTCTAATCCCCTTAGCTACCATATACGAACACGCACACGCTCACGCTCACACTCAAGGAAATCAATCACAGCACACTCACTGTACAACACATCTGAGCCTCTCCTGAAAGCCAAATGATAGACCACAAAGAGAGCCGGTTTACTTGGGGCTAACATTTTTGGAAATCATTTCTAGTCAAAGATCAGTAGCAGTAAATGATGAAGATGAGAAAAGGAAACAAGTCAATGCTTCATAATATTTTTTTCTTTGTTACAAACACTTAACTCCTTCACATAAAATATATTTTCCCTCTGAAATTATTTACATTTTCACTTCAAATAAAATACACCAAAACAAGCAGAAGCTGAAAACAGCTGGTCATAATACCAGCTATGAAGACAGTTAGCTTAGCTTACACTAGAAACTAAGAGTCTTAAAAAAAAAAAAAGAAGCCTACCTTTCAAGACCTCCTCAAACTAACATGTCATATCTTGTTCATTTCACTTAAAAACAAACAAAGAGGAACAAGAGTTTTTTTTATGTCAGCTGATTCTTTTGAATGCCAATACCCAATCTGTGAATTTAGCAATCTGTAAACACAACATCATAACCCTTTATGAAAAACACAGACATTTTAATGAAGCAGGTAAAAGCAGAATACATCTACAAAATTATTTTAAGATCTCACTGATGTAATGTTGGCCTAGAAATTATTCACTCTTATCCTCAGGCCAGACCATTTTTAATTCAAACATTTACACAGACTGTGATAGTGGGTGCATTTTAACATGCTGTAGAAATCCATTCATCCATTATCTATACCTCTTGTTTCGTTTGGGGTCGCAGGGGGGGGAGTGGTCTGGAGACGATCCCAGCTGTCACTGGGCGAGAGGCTGGGTACACCCTGGACTCTCAGCCAGTCACTCACAGGTCACACTCACACCCACGGGCAATTTAGAATCACCACTGAACCTAACGAGCATGTCTTTGGACTGTGGGAGGAAGCCGGAGTACCCAGAGGGAACCCATACAGGCACAGGGAGAACATGCAAACTCCACACAGACAGGCTCTGTCCAATGTGGATTAGAACCAGGAACCTTCAGTTACAAACTGGGAAAATGTCGTAACATTAGTAAAGGATTACTGAGAGGGTGAGTGGGATCATAAAAATGTAGCTGAAGATGCAACCTAAAGCTGAAGAACAGATATGGTGTCATGTAAGCCCATGCAAATAAATGTATGTATGACACAATAATAAAATCAAAACGTCAAACTTCTATGAAAAATAAAATGATTATTTCCCCTACGATTTGAATAGGGTATGCTATAAAGCAAAGTAAAATGAGGAGGCCTGAGGTCACTTCCAGGAGTTTCAGCTGGTTGTCTAACAGCCTCACAGAGACAACAAGATCATCACAGCCAGGAAACAGTCAGCACATATTTACCAAAGCTAGAAAAATATGACGGCAGTTCATGTCAGTAGTTGAGTTGCTACGTGGTCTTTTGTTACCTTTGGACAGAGTCGGGCTAGTGGTTACAACCTGCCTCCAGTGTTTATGCTTAGCTAAACTAAGAAAGCTAAGCTAATCGTCCCTTAGCTCTAGCTTTATATTTAACAGACTGTTATCAAAGACATATGTAGATCTATCATCTATTTCTTGAGCAAAAAAGCCCCAAAATCTTTATTTACCAAAAGGCCGGCCTACTAACTTAAGCCTCAAGGTTTTGCTAAAGTATAAGAAGCATCAATTTACACAAACAACCGTTTATTAGTCTGGGTTGAAAAGTAGTAAACACAAAATCTAGAAACTAAAATAGTTTAAAAAGCTGGTTGTCAGAAAGAGTTGCATATTACACATTCAGAATTTATCCCAAATTAAAGTTTTGCACGAACAATCTGTTTCATGAACAAATGGTAAAAAAAATATATTAAATAAATTAAAAAACAGCATTATGAACACTTGAAATATAATAATACTGTATTTTATGTGCAGATATGCTTCTAGACTTACTGAACTGAATGACAAAAAACCCTCTGAAGTTTGTATTGGGGAACATTGGACCTAAAACTGTTGAATTCTACAGCCAGATACAGAATATAGCACTCTGGCTAACAAATGCATTCAACCTAGGAGTGGTGGAGAACATTACTTAGTCACCAAAAACATTTCTATGGCTGGAAAATGAAAACAAAATGAAACAAGTTCAGGCACTAGTGAACCAGTATTTGCTGAGGTCCCTTTAATTTACAGTTCAAGTTAAGGATATCGGTCTATATGAGGCACCTGTGTGGTCTATGTGCAGACTCCCTGATCTGGTCCAGTCAGGACTGAGAGGTAAAGGTCCAAACACAGTGATCCAGGGCCCTTTTTAGCTCCATTAAAACGTTTCCTCCAGTTCTCAGCTTCTCCCTGAGAAGACATGTGAAGAGGCATTAGATGCAGGGACATCAAACTCTGAATGAACACAACACATTCAGAAAAAGATTGAGTGTTTTTTTTGGTTATTTCACATGACAACGTTTTGGATAGGGGTGTTATTTTTGGATGGGGGGTATTTTTTAATAGGATGGGGCTCAGGTTGAAAACAGTGATGCTTTGAAGCAACAGTCAAACTCTGTGGAGAATAGTGCAACTGCTGATCACTTTCTATGTGCTGACCGTGTTCAGCACGGAGTGTCCATGACAGACAAAGAGCCTCTTTATACGCTGCAGCATCCAGAAGCTCTGGCTTTCAATGGAAGCTATTTACACATACTTTTTTTTGTTGAATCACATGTTTCTGGTAACGACCACATAACATCAATGCATTTTTAACATACATCCATGCAGTTACAAGTGCACCAACTGAACACACAAACAGTCTTTGCCATGAGCACAAACACAAATCGGCCACTACTGTCCTGGTAACGGCTGCTTAGCAGCAGAGACACTGAGGGAGCTTGTTCCTTGTTTGTTTCCTCCTCTGCTTTGTTTCCATTGGTGCGTTACATAACCTCCGGCAGAAAGACGGAGGAAAGAAAGAGCAGAATGTGCTGGATGTTGACGCCCTCTTTTCTCTTTTCACTCTACATCCACCCCACAGTCCAGCTCCCCATATCCATCAAATAGCACAGCTATGTGTTTTCATAACCCGTGGAAACGGCAGGTCGAGTTTCGTCTGTTCACTCTTCCTGGCTTTATCTTACTCCCAGAAAGTGCTGGTCTGTCACTCATGGCCTGCCTTAGATTCCAGCCTGTTCTATGCACAATGGGACTGTGTGACATGTGTTTGCATTAACAACTATGGACTCATAAGTGTGACACACGGGTCACGTCGAAGAGCATCAGGCTCCTGCATGAAGAACCTCTGAATGCACTCACACAAAGCTAGTGACGCACACAGTCACTGACCCACATCCCCAATGTATACACACAGAGGCAGAGCTGTGTGTTATATAACAGCCTACATGTGTGTGTCAGGTAATTAATGGATGTCCCCAGGCAACGATTTGTACTGAATTGAACAGACAACCACATGATGCTCTGTGGTGACATAACTGATAACTTCTCTCTACAAGCCAATCAGATTGTCCTCAATCACATGATCACAATCTACTCTTCAATTTGATTTACTCTTCTATCTCCCCGTGATGCTGCCATGCACTCATAGGTCATCTCCACCGGTCAGCTTATTGGTGTCTGAATCTACTGTTCGACATCAGACCAAAAAGAAACTGTGCAGGAAGGTTCTGTTTATTAAAATATTAACAGTTGGCTTTTTCAAAACCTTTTTTTTTGTTCAATTCTTGAACATGCTTTGAAATATTTTTTAATTTCTCTGAAAAGAAATAAGGTGTTTTTTTCCAAACAACAATGACACTTGTAAAAACATCACAAGTACGGTAGGTCACAAGAGATGCACGTCTGGTTATATTGAAATAGTATTGGACCTGAATGTTTTCTAGAAGAAGGCCAACGGAGCAGAGAAACAGAAATTGGATTTGTTTTGAACTGTTTCACTTCCTCCCCTTCACTTAAAAAAAAGGTAAAATGTAAATAGCATTCAGAAATAAGCTCAAGTAAACACACGTGGATGCATGTCATTTCATAACAGAAAGCTGTGTACTGTAGCGAGGCATTTATCAGTGTTAACCATGGGCTTTACGCTACCCTTTAAATATTCCTTCTGTATGCGTCGACCTTTCAGAATTCAGGAATAAGTAAACAGCTAAAAGAAACAAGCCACATCATTTGCAAAACACACTTCAACATGTTTTTCTAAGACTAACATGTGTCCCTAGTCCGTCTACAAACCCCCACATTATGAGAAAACTCCATCCTCTCCGCCTTTTGCCTGCACACTTTTTAGAAAATGTGTGCTCAAACAGGCCGTTTGGAGATTTTCCCTTTGTGACATCACAAAGGGCAGTTACCCCTCCCCCAGGTGGGTGACACTCCGACAGCTAGGCGTTTGTTCTGCCCTCTGAGTCTGCCTTCATACCGTAAACAATTGAGCAAGGAGCGAGAAAGCCCGAGCCACCCACGCAGTTCTAGAGGGGTTTGATCAGACACAGCTCACTGCATTTAAAGCTACAGACACAGAAACAGCCTGTTCTGAGCAGGGCTGAAATAGAGGGGTTTATAGGCATGATCAGATACCGGAAGGAGTGGATTTTTATCGAGAAACCTTTAAATAAGAAAAGTATCTAAATAGTGACAGAGACATTTTTTTACTTAAATCCAAACACAGAATGCACTTTATTGATACAACATTATACATTTGCTTAACTTCTGTTGAGGCTGCTTCAACCAAAAGCTGCCCATCAAGCGCACACACTCCTGGAACGGGCCTCCCTAAGGCTTTATATAACTTATGACATCATAGCAGGCACTGCACACAGGAATCAAATATTTAACAACACTGATAATGCTCTCCCTAAGTAAAGGCCTACACGAGTCCACAGTGAATGCAGCAAATAAAACATTTACATTCACAACACAGCCAGATTAACTCCATCTCTCAGTGGTGACCTGCTGTAACAAAAGCTGGAGTGACGTGAGCTCTAAGTGCCCACAAAGCTCTCCCACAAAGTGACACAGCAGATGTTGTGTTTAATACTATATAAACCCCTGGTTTCATTATTCAACAGGAAGAAAAAAAGAGCAGTAAAAATAATTCTGTTTATCTGATGATCATACTTGATGGCTGGCAATGTCGACTAGTTGATGATTTTTTTTTTATGAGTAATCTTCAAAATAATAAGGTGCTGTAAGAGATATTAAAGGAGACATATTGTGAAAAATCCACTTTTACAGTGTTTTTGAACATATATTTGGTAACCTGAGTGTCTACCAACCCACAAAATGTGAAATAAACCCATCCAGTCCTTTGTTTGTGGTCTGCATAAGTCTTACCACACAGAGAAAAATGCTCCGTTTCAAATTTGCTCTCCTTGTGATGTCACAAGTTGGATTGTGGTAAAAAAAATCCCCTCCCCTCCCCTGGTTTCTCCACCGTTGGACTCCACCCCCCACCAAGGGCATTCTGAGAGGGCTGGTTTATACAGGGTCACAAATCTCCTCTGGTGCTTGATTCATGTTATATTTTGACCAAAGCACAGCACAGATGTTTCATTTAGACCACAGGGGACTGTTTGAAAAGCTGGAAAAGGGGGATATGTTCTCTTTAAATTAGATCTACAGCTGGTTATGAGGTATAGGGGTAGGCCAAAATATCAATATGTCAAAAAGAAATCATATAACTAACTGTTGCTTGTTTTCAATGACAGCTGTTGGTCATTATTGTAGCAGCCGTATAGCTTTAGAACAGTATGATTATGGACCTCGTGTAGTGGGGTTAGTGATACTGAAAATACTATTTTTCCATAATCCAACAACGTAAAAGTAGCTCCAACCAATAGTTCAGAAAAATATATTTCCTGGAAATCTGATTCTGACTGGATTGCTGCAAATATGAAGTCGTCTCAAGAGTAGAACTTATTGATAAAAAAGTAATAGGAACAAACGATAAAATAGAAATGCTGATACTTTATTTTCTGTTAGTCTAACCAATCATATATATATGGTTTCCTCACTAAACTCAAATCACAAGACGTTCATGGCATTTCAGTTATATCATCTGATGTTTACTCAAAGAACATGGAGTAAAATAGCAAACTGTGTCTGTTTTAGCTTAAGATCAAAGTGTACAGCTTATGTTAAACTGTTTCATATTCTGAGTGACAAGCAGAAGAAAGGAGCCAAGAATAAGAATAATCCTGGAGACTGTGCTGCAGGAGCCAATGAGCCAAAGGTTAGAGGTAACGCTGAAGTC
The DNA here is from genome assembly GCA_020745685.1 of Tautogolabrus adspersus. Classification (NCBI taxonomy): domain Eukaryota; kingdom Metazoa; phylum Chordata; class Actinopteri; order Labriformes; family Labridae; genus Tautogolabrus; species Tautogolabrus adspersus. Next base: position 9,341,623 of record CM036536.1, on the reverse strand, counting down.
CTTAAATAAGACCTTCAGGAGGCTCCACCTTGTTTTTCAAGCTGCAAACAAATCCAAGCACCTCCTAAAATATGCAGAAATAATGAGATCTGGTTTAAAATAAGCTATTTACTAACCCTGGCTAAGCTCGGTAAGTCAGCACTTTCTTCCTACTATGAGAGTCTATGGGAGTCCTTTTATGAGCGGTACATACTGTGGTGTCTTTTTCCTGTAGACATGTGCCGTGTAGACATACATATCTATAATCAATACTTGTATTTGAGTGTTCACAAGAAATCACATGTTACTCAGTAAACTCTGTCTTAATAAACTTCACATTTAAAGTACAGAGTGAAAACAGTGTGTACAGATCATAGACAGTTAACATGATCCACTAAGGCTAAGAAATGTAATCTGCACCTATGTGCATGTCAAAAGCTGAGAGCCCTGAGAGCATAGTCACAGGCCAAGATAAGAGTAGCTTAGCCTGTACATTCCCAGCTCTGTAAGGATCAACAGTGAGGGCATCAGACGATAGCTCCACTTGAAAGTACCTAAGACCCCAAGTAAGATAGTGCACAGAGAAAGAGAGAGACTGATAAGACCTTGTTCATCATAACAAGTGCATCCGATGATGGACTGGATTGAGTTCAAAATGGGCATGGACAGTCACTATGAGAAAAACAACTATCCCTGGGAGGGTCTAATAGAGTGACACCTTCGACCACCAATAACAATCATGCCGACCACTGAGATAAAGCAAAAAAGGCGTAGAGAAGTTTCTCTCCACGCCTCAACCTAAGGGTTTAAATATGGATGTTTTTGAGGATTGTGTTAGTTCTCCAGCTGGGCAACTCATGGCTTTTTGACTCTGTAATAGATGAATAAAGCAATTTGATCACAGACTTTGCTGTCTTCTGGTCCTGACTTTGAGGAACACTCTGCAAACTTTGAAGACTCTGATTTTACCTGAATGACAACTCAGACTTAGAGAAACAAAGTGTTGTGTTATTTGGAGTCCCAGCTTAGGCTACTTCTGGCCCAGGCCTGAGTACGGGTCTCTCCTAATTTGACACTACAATACACACTGTTTAACATCGATGGTTTAAATGAAGTCCACTGGTAACGTGAGAAGAAGTTGGTCACAGTAGAAGTTGACAGTGAGACAGCAGGACACTGTCGGGGTGCGATGTAAAGACGCTATGAGATAAAGTCTGATAGGAGGTGAAACTGACACCAGATTGCAGTGAATAAAATACATTCACTTTCACTTTTAGGGACATTTTATGTTCATCAGTTAATCAGATAACGTGATGTATCATTATATGATTGTCTTGTAATATGTCAATTATCTCTGATTTACAATCCTAAAATGAAAACTACAACTACCATTTAATTGTAGTCCATATAACACAAACTACTGAACAAGACAATGTGTGTGATAAGGTTTCAACAGCTGATTTATGATCCAGAAAACTGCATTCAAGCATTATGTGGACAACCATTATACACCAGTCTGGTTGTAAATTACAGAAGAATAAAAATCTATTAGGCATTCTTTTAAATAATTACCTGAAATTAGTGCTTGAAAAATGTTTGACATGGTCGTCATGACCGCAGTTATTGTGAGAGTACTGCTGGGGATATCTATGAGCAGGGCTTTAAGGATAATATAACGGCCGTGACACTGCTAAGAACAACACTCAGACCTGCCCGGGCATGCTGAGACAAAGAGGACAAGAATTCAGAGAGCCTTAAAATGTCTGAATGCGTAATGTATCTGGTCAGGACTCAGGAGAAGGTCGTTGCTAGATGCAAACAGGAAACTTTCATGACACATGGAGGAGGTGCTGGATCTTTTTCTACACCTTGAAAGTGCCACATCTTCAGCTTTTCCTTGAGGTTAGAATTAAATAATGGCTGATTTGTGATTAGATTTAAAAAGTCTGTCTGACTTACCAGAGAGACAGGGCCCATAGTGTAAAAGTAACCATAAATAATGATCTCTGTATCAACAACATCAATGTGTGTGTGTCTTTGCGTGAGCTTCACCTGTAGTCTTGTTGTGAGAAGCAACCGTGAAGGTGTTGGGCTGTCAAACTGGAGTCCACCTCAACAATCTGAAACAACAATGCCATGAGGTGAGCTGAAAAATGAACGAGTCGAGGCGAGCTCCACATAACAGAACAAGACCAACACAGAGGAAAAAAAGGTCAAACGACTTCAATTAATGTCACCGACCTCAATGGAGTGGACGATGCTGAGCAGAGTGAGGGCTTCCTCTGAACCAGGGGCTGAGGACAAGATGCTGGGATGAACAAAAAACACAGACTATAAGAAATGATGTCTCCTCAGGGTGAAGCTTCAGAAGCTGTAAGATGTTAGTGTTTATGGTAGTACACATCATCACCTTTTGTTTCCCTCATGGAAGAATTAAAAAAAACAACAGTAACAGTCTAAAGGTGAGAATTGAATTGCAATTAAAAAGTAAAAATTAGGAAAGTAATCTGTAATTTGAGGAGAGGCCTAAATAATCCATATTTAGTGTCCTCAGAATGAGAGAAATGAGCGAGAGGGAGGGGGGAGAGAGAGAGGAGTGCGTGTGTAGAATGAGTCATATCTAGGCTCAAACACGTGAAAATGAGACAGGCTGTCTCCTTGGCAACCGCGCTTCAGGAGCCAGATACACACACGAGTACACACAATGAATCAAGATTCCTGCAGTTAGAGATAAATATAGCATTGTTCTTAACCAAAAAAAAAACTGAGGTCTGGAAAAGTATCCGACACAAATGACGTGTTATATTATGTGCAGATGCTGTAAGCTTTGTGCTCAAGTTATAAGCTCAAATTTAAAAATGTTTCATGATTATTTATGCCTTGAGATATTAAACATTTTTTTTGAAATTATATTTCATCTGCCTGCAGCTCAAAATGTCTATGTCTGGCTGGAGGCTTTTTCAATTTTTCAAGCAGATATTTGTACACAATTTAGCTCAACTGCCTGTCTGAACTGCTGCGGGGAGAGCTAGGGAAGGGGGGCAGGCCAGCAGGGAGTGGGTTAGGATGTCTGGAGTTACTGTTGTCTGAAAAGAGCGACTGGTTTTAAAAAGACGATGCACTTTTGACAGGTCCTGTCAAAGGTCTGTGTTTAGGATTTCTGTAAGAACTAAAAAGTCTGCACAACTAATGAAAAAAATAAATAGTATCACCATTAAAACCAGTGTTTTGAGGACAGTGCTCCTCTTGAGGCTGATAAACGTCACACAAAGATCTACAAAAGCAGCTCCAGCTGCACCATCAGTAACCAGTGACAATTTATGTGACACCTTAGAAAACACACAACATCAAATCAACATGTAAACCTTCCAGTTATGACATAACAACAGGAAGTAAAACTACTGAAGTCATATAGGATATGGCAACACAATAAACGAGGGAGCTGTAAAGGCGCAGAGTGTTGAAGTGGTCATAAAAGCACCTCAGACACACTGAAGAGTTTAGAGCGCTACAATCTTTGTGTGTCTGTTTTACAGCCTCTGAGGTGAGAAAGTGATGCACAAGTTAAGATCATCTTTGTCTCACATTATTATGGAGATAAGTGTGTAAAGACAACATGATCTTGTTGCTTGTTCTCCTGTGTGAAGCCACATTTTACGGCTTCAGATGAGTTTCTGAGAACAGCAGACACTTAACACAGGGAATAACATAAGTCTAAAAAAAAACGTCATATTTATCACAATTCATCACAAACCATAACATGAAGAGATGGTGAGATAAAAAGAATAACAGATGAAGTGCAGGGAAAAACGGCAGAGATGAGTGACATCTCAAATCGTATTTAATAAAACAATCAAACTGTCAGTTTGATTTTTTGAAACTCAACTATTCACATCCTAAAGGTTATTTAGCGGAGAATATCAGAGTCAACTAAAAAGTCCTCTGTACTGGTTTTTGCAGACGGTGAGAAAAGAAGTTCAGAGCGACTCCCTGATAAACCCTTGCCCTTTAGATGTTGGTTTATTGTTTCCTGCCGTCAAAGGGACACAAATGTCACAGAGAATCCAATCCTGGAAATCAATAATGGACTGACTCTGACGTGACCTTACGTTTGTGTGATGTCGGGATAGAATTGTGTGTTTGTGTGCGAGTAAAGGAGAGAAAAATATGAAATAAGACAAAAATAGTGTGAACACTTGTTTCACAAAATAAATAAAGTCTAGCTTAAAGGATTTGCAGAGTATTGAATGTAATATGTGGAGTATTCAGAAGATTGTTGATGACACAGGTGACTGTTAAATACAGTCAGCGTCCTGTTGCTGTCCTTTGTATTTGAGCATCCTCATTATATATTAGCTATACACCATTCATTTTGCAAGCATATTACAGTTAGCCAGTTAGCTGTAATTTAGCTAAGCTTCTACATTAGCTTTAGAGAGTAAAAGTAAAAGGCAAGCAAGCTACTTTATAAGCCAAATCGTCCCTGAAAGTTAGGATACATTTACTGACCTTGTCAACTACTTGCTACATTCGCTAGCTGGCAATTTATCAGTATAGGACACCAAGTTACAGATAGCTACAAAGATCAAATGAAAGGCCCCTAAATGATCACATGCCCTGCAAATGATGAACCTCGTTTTCCCTCGTGTTCAGTCACATTCCTCATTGGCTGGACAAGCTTTACTCGATAAAACTTTCTGTACTGTATTTTGTAAGTGCTCTTCATTGTTGAGGTTCTCTAGTGTTGCACACAGAATGTACTGTAAAGGAGGCAGCATGCTTTACTTATAATCCTTTGGACTTCATTTTTATAGAAGTGAGTCCAAAACGACAGAGTCTCACACAATCAGCTCACACGTTATCAGTCAAAACATGTAAATAGATTCACATTGTATCTTTTTGTGAGCTGGGATTTCATCTTGCACCTGATATGACAGCAACAAGAATCATCAACAACATAACTTCAGCTTGAGAACCTGGTGTGTTTTCTTTAAAGTCCACAGAGGAAGAGTACTTAACCCCCCCTGGACTCCACCAATATGTTGTCTTGCAGCAGCACAAGTGTTATAGCTTTAGGATGCCACTTCAGGCCCGACCACTCCAGGTATGATTTCTGACTCATTAATGAGTTGTAATCAACAACTAGAGACACATTGAGTCTTAATAATGGATGTTTCAATCTTACTAGAATGTGAGCTTAATGCAGAAAATGCCATTCATGTATTACTTAAACAGATAATTGAATACATCTTTTGTTTTTACTTTACATACATAAATAACATACATATTTTTCTGAGTGAGCATGAGAGATGGTCGTGTAACCTGGGGAACTTTTGGAGATTCAGTCAGGGTGTTTTTATGAACATAAAACTGAATTTCCATGAAAGAAAAGTTAAAAAATGTTTTTGCAGACAATTATAGGTCTTTACAGAGAGAAAATCAGACTGGCAATAATCTGAATCAGCCACATAAATTACAATTAGTGCATCTCAAGCATTTCTCTTCTCAACGACATATTGAGAAACCAAATGCTGCTACCGTGTGGAGCTGTCTGTTGCGTCATGGGGAAAGGTGATAAGGCAAAGCTACAAGGTCGAGCAGATTACAGCCTGGCCAATACTGCATGCCAAGTAGGTCCTGAGAGCCATAAGAGCGCATCAATCACAGAGGACCCAGGAAGTAGGCTGGTTATGAAAAAAAGGACAGTTTAAGAAGGGTCTACATGCTGTTGAGACAAAGGTACTCAAGGTCATTTACAAACATCCAGCAATGTTAAAATCCTGTTGAAGTCATGTGTGCAACCTCAAGACAAATAAAAATGTTTTGGGTCATCACCAGTTTCTCTGGGGAAATCTGGTTCTTTATCTGTGATCGTTAACTTTTCCAGGAATTAGGGTGCAGGGAGTTTTGTTTTTTGAGAGATAGGACAGTGGATAGAGTCAGACATGGGGGAGAGAGAGTGGGAAGACATGCATGATAGGAGCCAAAGGTCAGCTTTTTGTGGCTGAAAAGTATCTTATGAAATCATTCATGTAAAAACATTGAGTAGACTGAATGTAAAACAGACACTGAGGTAGGAAAAGGCATTTTCAGAAGTTTCCATTTTTAAGTACTCTCCTTAGCTTATCTAGTAATTGATTACTTGCCCCCCCACACACACACACACACACACACACACACACACACACACACAAAGAACATGGCCAGCTGCTTCGATGTGGTCTGCTGTGTTTTCTACTGACACGGTGCATGTTTTTCACTTTCTCGAATAATGATGTCAACAACGAGTACACAAGTATTCATACCAATCCCTAAGCAGAGGGAAAATAAATTAAGAGGTAGAGAGGCAGGATGTCTGGTGGGATGTTTAGACTGACAGCTGTGATATGAGTGGGCTGGGATACCTGCTGAAGCCTTGGAGCAGCTGCGAGACCACAGAGGACAGTTTGTGCAAACAGACCAGTGCGTCCTGTGGTGGTGGAGGACATCCCGCTTGCTGAGCTCGCTGCATAGTTTGAGGGTCAAAGCCCAGAGCTTTGAACACTTCCAAGCTGAAACATGACAGACAATAATGACCTCAGGGGTCAGTATAATGGAAAAAAAACAACAGCATAGTTACCACAATAAACAACATCTGAAGTGTTGTTTTTGTTGCCACACAGTTTCGTCCCCTCTGTCTATCGGAAAAATGCGTCTTAAGAAAAGTCCTTGCAACAGGATTCCTTATTCTCTGTACAGGATGGTTCATTGTGGCAGAAGTCAACCACAACTGTTGACTGTAATGACAGGAAAAGTCCAGAAGGGTATTTCTTCAAGGCATATTTTGAAACAAAAACGTCCCTGTTTTACATGTGTTGCTAATTTAAGTGAAAAATGAATTATCTCTTAAAAAATACCAGCATGTGAGCGACAATATTAGCAAATCATTACCAAACTGGAAATGTTTGAATTGAATTTTTATCTGTTGTAATGTTTGCTTCTAGCCTCCTGTTGACATTTATATATGTAAGTTATAAAGTGCATTGCTGTAATTTGGTCAGCTGTGCCTCACAAACCTCGGCTGATAAGACTTTAATTAGGTTGATTAACGATAAGTGCTCTGCAGTTACATTGGCTCTCCCAAGTTAGAATCAGCTTTATTTTTTAACATTATCTGATATTATCAAAGCTACTGATAATAAACTTTCAATCTCCCTGTATCTAGAGGTTTAAATCCTCATTTATTAACAGATATAAATGAACAAAAGTAGGCTCATGTAATGTACGCTGTTTTGTGTGACTGTCTTCTTTTGCCAAGTTATCTCACCTGCTTTGATTGAGCAGACAAAGACATCATCATATAACTGGTAGAATTTCATCAGCAGGATTTGTGTTCACTGCTTTGAAGAACAACCCCAAATTTGAAAAAGTTGGGACAACACATGAAGACCTTTGGTTTACATTTGATTGAAAACAGTATAAAGACAACATGTCAATTACTGAAACTGAGAATTTTCCATTTATTATAGGAAATTAGAAGACAATTTTGATGATTTGATGCTGACAACATGTTTCAAAAATGATTTTGATTTGATTTGTTGTCTGTGTGATATTTCTATTAAATATACGGGTTCAGTGTTTTTGCAAACCCTCACTACCAGTTTTATTTACATTTTACACAACGTCTCAACATTTGTTGAATTTGGGGTTGTTGCATTATGTTGCTGATCGACTCTTCTGGACCACTTCTGTAGTCTATGTGTGCACAATGATAGCCTATCATAGCCTGGCTAGAGTTAATGTGGATTAGACTCGGGTGAATTGTGTTAGTGGAACAGCTTAAGCCTTAAGTGAAAGTAAATCTCAACTGAAGCAGGGCTTTTTTGAAAAAAAAATAAACCCCACAGTTGAAAACAAGTGTTTCTAAATTCAGCTTTATGTTGGTGAAAAATGGTTAAAACACATCATTCAGCTGCTCTCTGCAGCATGATGATCACTGCAGCACTGCATCAACCGAATCCCTTTACACCCACCTTGTTTTAAACACTTTGTCCCAGATGCTCTCAAACAGGGCCCACACTTCCTGGTGAGAGACCTGAGCAGGCGTGGGTTGTTTTTCTTCATCATCGTCATTCATGACAACATCTTCTGCAGGAGATTCCCCCTACACACACACACACACACACACACACACACACACACACACACACACACACACACACACACACACACATATATATATTTAGCCATCATACAATTCAGAAAATGTCTATTCTTTGTTGTTTTGATACTAATTATTAACATATCTTAAAGAACACACTTCATCCTCTATATTGGTACACACAGACTTTATAAACAAAAGAAACAGGGTACAAAAATTGTGTTTTCTCTTCCCATTTTTTTCACCTGAAACAAACCTTAGATCGTAGCCCTGGATATGCTGGTAACATAAGCAGTTGAACTTACACTATAAATCTGCTTCTCGCTGATCTGCGGTTGTAGCTTATTGAAAAGGTTGTCGAGTTTGGCGATAGCACCAGGAACACGGTTTGATCTTTTCCCAAAGGCTTTCACAAGCTCCTGAGCTTCTTGAAGGGCTGCTTTGGTAGCAGTACAGTTCACTGTTATACCTATAAGTCAAAGCATGAGGGATACAAAAGCAAAATTACAAACATCACATACGTAAGTCTTCGTTTGGTACACCTGGGCATAAATGGATAAGGTGCTACTTGAACAGCAGACACCTTTTTTCCTGAGAGAATGTTTTGTGTGTAACCTCTGAGGAGGACTGTTATGAACAGAGATGGAAAACAACACAGCCGGGCAGTGAGAAACTGTGGCAAAAAAAAAACAAGGCAGCTCAGACTCAGCTTGTGTTTCTATTTTGAGACTTGAAAAATCCTTTACAAAAACAACCAATGTTTTCAAAAAACTTTGCATGTACACATGAATTCAAGTGCTTAGACCTTCTACACGTTGCATAATTCATACAGCTATTCTAAATTGTTGAAAAGGAAATTGTATGCCTAGCATTACTTCTGTTTTTGTCACTGTTGTAGTAGGCTTTAAAAGGTTTGTCCTCACAAGTATAGCTAGTTTCTCACGCCCACAGCCTGCCTAAGTGAGAGCTGGAAATCACTTGCAGTACTTTTCCACTCCTAGATTTGTTCTTTGTATTTATCCCTCCTTCCTTTCCTCCTCCTCCTCCTCCCCCTACTCACACAATTTTGGCACAGAGCCAGGCTGCGTGGTACCAATAAATCCAGAATCCTATGAGGTGTCCTAAGGATACACAGACCAACGCCAAAAAATGTGGTTGTTAAAACTATAAACATGCTTGGGGGGGGGATTTATAAAAGTATTGTGACACTGTTGTATCACTCACCCACACACAGGTGTACAGAGACCCACAAAAGCACACACACACACACACTCAGCACTGTAAGCATAGTGGAATTAGACCCAGCCTGCTGAAATCCAGAGGACGCAGAGCTGCAGCAGGCGACTCAGCATCTTTTTTGACACACATTTGAGAATCCTCTTTTAACAGATGACCTGATTCTGTATCTAGATCTGTGGGATTCTAGCACAGTGCAACATCATACTCTAGAGCAGGGGTTCCCAATCATTTTGGCCCCCGACCCCCAAAATAACGCTGCTAGACTGGGGACAGCCACAGTCCTTGGAGGTGGTGAGAGCATTTAAATTTGTACAGAGCCAGGCAGACACACTAATAGGCCTATCCAAACACTGGAATTAGAGCAACACAAAAGAACACAACAGCCACAAAACGACATCATAATTTCATCATAAATAAGACAAGTGATCTCCATGTATAGACTGAGTGGACATACACACTTTACAGACACACAGGTGATTGTATACTGTATGTATTTTCACAAAAATAGGTCAAATTTGCCATTTTAAATCATTTTACATTTTTGTTTATGTTTTTGAAAGGCTATGCAAGCCCCCCTCAGCCCCTCCCAGGTCCTTACCCCCACTTTTGGGAAGCGCTGCTCTAGAGGAGTGAGACTTTGATCTGAGGGATGACTCAGTACCTCAACAGCACTGTCCACAGAAGAGTAAGAGGAGAAAATGCACAGCGTACAGTCTCAAATCTGTTTCAGTGTAACACAGAATATCTTTGCATATATAAAGCTCAAGGAGCTCAGCTGTGCTGTCTCCACAAATTAGAAAAGTTATCTCAGATCGTATATCATGTTTTTTTTTGTTTTTTTTAAATACGATTAAATTCAGTTCCCAAGAAAGTGGCATCAAATGTCTTATCATGTGTTATCATGCTTTCAGCAGAATCACAGCCACAGGAAAATGCAAAATAAACAATTTAAGAGGCGTACACATTGAGAACTTGGAGTTGATGTTCTGCACACAGTTCTGTTATTAAACACTTAGACATGAGTTTGTATAGTTATGTGCTCAGGTAACATTGAGGATTACACGAGCCATAGTTGTTCCCAAGATTTCTCACAAGTCCCCGAAGCTTGTAAAATAAATTACTAATGAGGTAAAATATTATTAAAACATCGAACACCATATATTCTTATTTGTTGAGAAAACGAACATTCAAAAATGCTTGCTGAAAAGAAGACCTTTTAAAACTAGTACATTGCTAGTTACCTGATTTGAAGAAGTTGATGAGATTTTGAACATTTTGCAGCAACCTCCTTGAGACTACTTGTCCAAAGACAGCGATCCAGTGCTTCTTCAGGCACAGCAGGACATCCTGAAGATTCCACGGTGGTTTCACATAAACTATCTGTTCACAGACAAAACACAAAATCACTCTCAGAAAGAACTTTTTTAAAAATAAATGACAATCTCTCCAATCTAAGCAAAAATCCTTTGGAGCATGCAAAAAGAGATAAACCCATTAACCTCATCTAAGATTATAAACAAGATACCCTTAGCCCTAACACCAGGGGCGTGTCCAGACTTTTTAAACTGGAGTTGCTCAACTGGGGCACTGACTTGTGCAGGGGTGGCCTGAAGTTTGTGTGCACACACATGAATGAAGAGCAACTATTGACCCCTTCTGTCTGCGCTAATCACATCGACTTTTAAGTAACACAGGATAATGGCAACATAAACAACTTCTTAGTTTAATTCTCAAGGACTCAATATGTTTACCTAAAGTCACAATTTAAAGTATTTTAGAAATTGTAAATAAATATCTGCACACTGAAAACTTTGAGCTGTCTGTTGCAACACAACCTGAATAGTAGATTTCAACTCACGCATGCAAATAGCCAATAATAGTTAGGGATTTTGGGGTGGCACCTGGGTTGGCCTATAAGATTGCAAGGGGGGCCCATGCCAGCCCTGGCCACCCCCTCTGGACACGCATCTGCCTAAGAACTCATGCAAAGCTAAAACCAAATACCCCGTCTCCAATTATTTCATAAATACCGTGCATTTGTTTGATATGTTTTAAATGCATTTTAAACCCCTAATTAAAATAAATTCTGCATGATAAAGTGAATTTTCAATAACAGTTTTACCTCAAGCCAGATGTCATCATAAGCGGCCTTCATCTCCACCTCTAAGACTTCAGACAGCACTACGCGCAGGCAGTCCTCCAATTCAGACACACATGTTAGGTGCCATTCTGCCTGCTCTTTATCCTGCTCTTCTTTGCTCCGCTGCTTGTAATCTGTGACCAGTTACATACATAAAGGTTGTGCAATTATTACAAAACTATACATTCTGTTCTTCACACAAATATCATGTTTGTTCTTGGTGTGTTGAAACAGTGAAAGTGTCACTTTGAACACTTCACACTGGACGTAAAGTGAAGGAAAGAAAATAGGAAAATTGGAATGGGTGGGCAGTGTGCATGGACGGTATGTGCTGTTAATTATTAGACCCTCATGGAATATGCCAAGTAATTTCCTGTTTTTCAAGCAGAACACACGTATCCTCGGCTCACCTTTTTCTGTGAGCTCTACAGAAAGCTCTGCTCTCTCTTGTCTGTGAGGCTGGACTGTGAAGCTCCTGTTCATAATTGTTGACGAGACCTGAGGGCTGATCCGAGGCGATGTGGAGGTCTTAATGTTTTGCAGAGGATTGAAGCCATGTCTGGATCTCACAACCTCTACTTCCAAATCATTCTTGCTGAGGGCCTTAACCCCACTCAGGAGGGCTTTACTGCACAGGTTCTTATCATTACTAGAGAAGACACAAGAGATGATAAAACAATTAAACCATATCTCTTTTGCCTGGAGGTTAACTGAACCCAGAATGACCCTACCATGTCCCTATACAACAATAATGCATTGTCTAATTAAGTGGTTTGTCCTTTAACTTAAGCCAAATGATCAATAACATCTGGGCTAAAACAAATAGGTCAAAGGAAAAAATAATGTGAAACAACAAAATGCCATCCGCACAACGTAAGCCAAAATATGCCTGAACTTAACTAAAAATTCCCTGCTCAGCATTTCTATTCTTGTACAGTTTCTCTGTCTGGCCCTCTCTTTCTCTCATCACAACTGGAACTATCTGGCTGGACCCACTCCCAGTCACATGCATGTGCATTTTAGAGGACACACACTCTTCTGCAGCAGCAGCAGCAGCAGCAGAATAGAGTGAGTGGGGCATTGGGGGGGACGGGGGGGAGGACTCACGTGCATAAGATGAGAGCACACTCTGGGTACAGAGTCTGGTATTGCAGGCAGCACTGCAGCACTCTGTCATCGTTATTCTCGGCATTCAGATCATCTGGGGACAAGTCGGTGCAAAGAGGAAGAGAAACATGAGAGGCCACATATGAACAAAGGGACATGTTTTATTTTTGACACCAAGAGCTCAAAGTAAGCAATTTCCCATGCTGGACTACCGGTCTTTTGTTTTAAACACAGAAGGAAAAAACACACATGAAAACAAAAATGCTGAAAGATAGAAGGTCTCTACACTAAAGTATACCCATGAATTTTTAATAATGAAAACAAACTCTCTGTTAATCTCCTTTATCGCCTGTCTCTTTCAAATAAAAACACCAGAAGGGAAAAATTAATGTGTGATCAATATTAAATACCACTTAGAAGTGTGTAACCTTATGCTGAGGTGAATCCTGCCCTTGAAGTGCAAACGTAGCAAGCTACGCTGATGAAATGTTGAGGTCTGACTTTGTGTCAGTGCCACCTAGTGTTTATGTCCTTGTTTGTCACTGCGCACACATGTGAGTGTCCTTGGGCAACCTGTGAACCGTGCCACACTCTGTCGGCATTAGTCTGAGTGTTTGAATTTATCTGGTAAAAAGCACTTTTATTTACTTGAAGGACATTTATGTAATGAATTGGAATATTCAAATATGAATGTGAAAAGATCATTACCAAAAAAGACAAATAATTTGTCATTTCTGCAGATTATTAGTAATGATAAAATGTGTTTCTACTGAGAAAATGCAGAAAGCTTTAACATTCCCCTGAAGTGCAATTTTTTTGTGATGTGAATGCTGCTCTTTTTTAACCAAAGAGTCAAAGATTGAGCACAACAGTCACCTTTTCAAATCTGATCAGGCCTCATGGACATGTTATAGAGAAATGATTAACCCTAAACCTCTAAGAGTGCCTTAAGGTTTAGTTCATTCATTATACTTCAGTGCAACAACAACAAAAAAAGTCACATATTTTCCTTGATCAGCACTCACTGCTGATCGCCGCGGCCTGCTGCATAGACTGTCCCCAGAGTCCAGGTTCACGGCTCTTCAAAGTGTTGCAAATGTATGAGATGGCGGGGGTGGCCCGGTGAGCCACAGAACCTGACAGACCCTTCCCCCTTTTTAGGGAATCCAGCTCCTGAAGCACCACCCAGGGGATCAGGACTACAGGAAAGCCTAGGGCTAAGAGAACAAGGGAGGAATGTGTATTTCATAACAGAAGTGTATTTTATGTGGAAATGTAGTTTCATACCTTCTTCAGAAATATTTTTCAATTAAATTTCCCTGATTATAATGTCATTTTCAACTCTTTATATTTGTCATAAAATGATGTCTTTCAGAGCGTATGACTGTTTACATTGTCTTTTCTCCACCTTATTATTAACTACATTAAACCCTGCTCATCAAGTGTGCTGTGTTAATTGTATAAAGACTCAAAATGTTCTTTACATCAACAGATTAGTGTCTCATCAAAGCTCTTAAATATTTGTAATAAAATGTTAGGGAAAATGTAAGGGCAAGGATTAAGAACAAAACAAAAATGACACAAAGAAAATGAAGTCCAACAAACTCAGAACCGACTATGAAGACAAAAGTCTTCATTAAATTACATGTGCAATAGCCAGAAGTGCTTCTAGAAGGAACATCAAGAATTTAAACGATTTTACAGACCTTCAAGGCCGCGAGATCTGATCTCTTTCACATAATCCAAGTGACTGATGAGAATGTTGGTGTCCAAAACAAGGAATAGGTCCTGGTGCAGGGGTTGTTTGCCTGGAAAAAGACAAGTTCATGAATTGTGAGTAATGCCTGAATGAAATAAATGAAACTGTGCACGGCTTTAATGTTTTTGATCAAAGTGATCTTGTTTTCTTTATATGTCTCAATAATCCTCTGTGGGGGATTCACTTTAAAATGATAACACTCTCAGAGTGAGGGACATTCCTGATCTACATGTATGTTAGGAGACCTGATTTCAGAAAACAGTGAGAAATGTTTAAGTTGAGCATTTCAATCACAGTTATTTTATGGGTGAATTATTCATTAGACTCTTATAACAAAAATGTATCAATGGAGTGAAATCATTTAGCAGCTGTACCAAGAAGAAGATAAAGCAAACACCTGTAATATCTACCTTCATGTGAGATACTATATAAAAAACAAACATTTACTGAATCATGGAGCTAGTCTGTGGAAAATTATGATTCATGTGCGGGCATTACATTAATTTAAAAAAATGTCTGAACCTAACTTGTAGTGCCTCCATTCGATCATCAGAGGCCCCATTTCACAAAGTTGTCTTTTTTAATGTATTTGAAGAGTTTACAGAATTTGAGTGTCTCTGATTAACAATCACAGGAAAACTTACAGCGTGATTCTGCAACTTCTTCTGGAGGGTCTATTTCCATACATGTGAGCTCCCCATAGCTCTGCATTACATTCACCTCCAATCTCCTCTCAGAGCGAGCAAGGTGAAGCTCCTCAACCACCTGCTCCAACATGGGAAACCAACGCATTTTAAATCACTGCTGTTTATGTCATCATTTAGTCGACAGAATTTTTCATTTTATGAACGAGAAAACTGGGAAATATCACAAACACAGACTTGTTTGTAATGAGGATTTTGAATACCTGATTACACCATGGCTCAGCGACGGTATCAAACATAGCTGGAGGTTGGCCTGACAAAGAAGGCCTCTTATGTTGTCCTTCAGATGAAACACTCGGTGTAACAGTCACACGGCTGGGAGTTTCTTGCACAGTTTCCTGCTCTGGCGTGCTCACTGAGGCCTTAGAGTTCAGAGGCTCAGACATATTTTTGATATTTTTGTTGGTGGGAGAAGTAATGTTTTTATCAACAGTGCTATGTACTGGCCTTGGTTGAACCTTTTTTGGAATCTTAAACTTGAGCAGTGCAAGAGAGGATTTTTCTTGCCGAGTAGAAGATAGCTCAACTTTCTGAAAAGACACTGGTGTAAACTTCCCTTGGATTGACGTGGCATTTCCCCCCACTTTTGAGCTACTCACTGAGGTAGTGTGATTGGCTGAGGCAGAAGATGGTTCTTTGGTAGAAGCAGAAGGGGATTTAGCTGCTGCACACAGGCTTGTTTTGGCCTTTAACTTCTTTTCATTATGCCTGTGACACATCTCCTCAAACCGCTCCACTTTCTTCTGATTTTCACAACCTCTGGACGTGTGGGAGGACTTTCTTGGTTCACTCTCTTTTATACTTTTTCTGTCATCCACCGTCCTTGGTGGTTCTTCAGCTGTGTGCTTCCTCTTCAGTGCATATTTGTCATGTTTTTTGTGTTCATCAGACACCAAACTGGGACTCGTTAGCTCCTTTTTTAATTTGGCTTTGCTCCTCTGGGAAGACGTTTCATCTGGCCTGCCTTTAGATGTCTTCTCTGTTCTCTGAGGAGCAGCGTCTGCCTTGCTGGTGTTCAAGGGTTTTGCAGTTCCCCTATCAACAGTCTTACTCCCACTGGCAGTCTTAACTTTCCCTGAAGTATCATGTTTTGCTTTACTGGAGCAATGTTCCCTTTGGGAGGGCACAGTGACATGTTTTGTTTTTCTGCACTCCTCTTCCTTATTAACAGGTTTCTTGTCTGTTGCATGAGTTTCTCTCAGCCTGTAGACCGGATTTTTAATCAGACGAGTGCTTTGGGAGACATCTTTAACGGCAGCAGAGGCACATTTTTCCCTTTTTTCTGCACTCCTACATGTTGAAGTACAGACATAAAATCACAGTAAGAAATTATTAAAAAACAAAATCAAACCAAATGATGATAAAATCAACCATAAATATGTAATTTTACAAAACAGTACAGTGTATCTAACCTTTCCTGAGTCTTTACATGTTGCTTCTTCTCGGCACTTGAGCAATCTTTGGTAGCATCTCGTTTCTTCGATTTCTAAAAAGAATTGGGAAAAATGAATCTCTTTGCTGAACATCTTGTAGTAAGTAAATGATAACACCATACATTACAGAGTAAACTATGGATGGTTATGGTGCCTTTTATACTTTTAAGTAGTTTTGATTTTTGAATTATTTGTTTAGGTAAATATTGTACAATGTTTAGTTTCTCTACACATCTCTGTGGGGTTTGCAAAGTTCCCTTAAAAAAGAAAGCCGTATGAAAATGTCACTTTAGGCTTTGGGAAATTGTTAGAGCCAGTTTTAACATCTTCTGAGATTTTATTGAGAAAATGTTTGTGGATTGATTTAAAAACATAATCCTTGGGTTATTCATAGTTAGCTGCAAGTCTGAGATTATGTACATGTGTGTGCAGGCAGTTTGCTTTACAATTTACTGTTATAGCAATCACCTTTATAATCCAGGTTGAACACGAGTGTATAAAAACACTCCAAATAAATACATTTATAATAAACACAATATTGCAAATACTGACTTTTAAGGCATTTTGCTGTGAATTGAATAGAGCACTTTGATTAGTCTTAACATTAAATAGACCAGCCCACATTAAGAAAGAGGATGAATAAACTGCTTTCCCACAAACAAAGTACCTGTATATTAACATACATGTATCCATACAGAACAAAAAGAACCTCACCTTCTTGTCTTCTTCACTTGAAGATGAAGAATACCTTTTGCACTTTCTCTTCTTTGACTTCTTTGACATCTTCTTATAAATATATTTTGCAGAGCAGTATGGTGTCCAGTGAAGTTACAGAATCCTTACAGAACAAAACAAAAAACATGTTTTTTTTTATCCCTGCTAAAATTCCTTCATCACACATCTCATGAAATTGTTGACATATAAAGAAAATCTTTGGAAATCAACTAACAGGAAAGTTCTTTGTCCATTTATTACTGAGACAGAATGTTTTTTTTCTAATTGAAGGCGCAAGTTATAAGAAGGGATATTGTAACGTTAACTACTGTGTCACTAATTGGTTTGTACCCCCAACACTTGCGCACAAACAGTGTTGACGGTGTAATTACACAAATATTTTAGCAAAATCCACCAATCTCATTTCAAAGGTAAACACAACATAGCCTTTAAAGTTAAACGCTGAACAACACGCGACACAAAACTTAAGCTAAAGTTAGGTATCGCTATTAGCTGATTGAAGCTAACCGATGATGAACGTCAACAAACCCGCAGCGGTACAGGCTTATGTCTTATTGGCTTTCTTCAACGTTACTGTACCTCAATTTTTAGGGACTAATCCAACCATGTAGCTCATTTTGATGCCGACTTCTTCCAAAACAAAACATCCGCTTGTCTTCCGTGTTTTCTTCTTCTACTGCATTAACTCGTCATTTGCTGTGTTAGCGCCACCTAAAGGGTTGGAGATGTGCACGCTTGTATATCCCTCCTGTAATAAGCAAACACCAATATTTAGTCTATGGCAAACACACAAACCTTTAAGTGTTGTCGTTGTCCTGTATAGGAGAAGAAACATCCAGCATAGTCTTCTGAAGAGAGAGGGGCAAAGAGGAGGTCCGTCCTAATGGAGGAGGAGACCGCTCAAGGTCAGCTAAGTCTCCATCTATGTGGATTATCTTGACCTTGGTTTACATACACACATGGGCACGAACACACAAACCTTTCTTGTTTCTGTTCTTTATCTAAATCGTTTTTTCGCCAAGCTTACATTTTTCATTCGAAGGCTTAACAGAAGTTATGCCAGTAACTTTCCACTTTGAGAAAATGTTCCCACGTTGAACTGGAAAAAAAACAAAGTAGCAGAGGCCTCACTCAACCATCAGGGTGACCTTCGGAAATATGGGGAGTTTTTTTTCCTGATAATAAAACAGACAAAATTAAATATCTTTATTTGACCTACAAAATAAAAACACTGAGATCCTCAGTAAGAAGATGTTTTATTTCCATATAGTTACTTTTAGTTCCTGTCACCTCTGCTGTGGGGTAGGTGTCAGCTGAGGTGATTAAAAGCAGTCTGGCAAAACAGCCTTTTTAAAGCTAAAGATGTATCGTGACTCGCATGTTAGACATTTAAAATAAAGAATGAAGACATTTTTGCCAAAAAAAACAAACAAGCATATACTGACACATGTTATAAAAGAGACCAGCTAAAAGATAAGGAGTACCACTTTGTCAACAGGGGGCGCCAAAACGATAAAACCTGAACATTT
This sequence comes from Tautogolabrus adspersus, assembly GCA_020745685.1. Taxonomy (NCBI): domain Eukaryota; kingdom Metazoa; phylum Chordata; class Actinopteri; order Labriformes; family Labridae; genus Tautogolabrus; species Tautogolabrus adspersus. The sequence goes on along the minus strand of CM036536.1, from coordinate 9,322,858 downwards.
CTCACATGAAGCTTTACCCTGGGAATTCACATCAATCTGTGTCTATTGAAGCAGCTTTCAGATGACTTATTAAATAATAGGGCACTCTCCTGGTGTGTTAAAATAGGACAGTAAACCTTATATTAATTCAAATGAGCACAAACTTACGGTTTTGACATGATCAGCAATTTGTCTTTGTCTTATCAAATATGATTGCCCTTCCCTCATAAAGAATGTAAACATTGCGTTACATCATGTGTAAATAACCACACAGGAAAACATATCCGCCTTTAAAAAAGAATCCAATACAAAAAAGTTGAACATTTCTGATTGAAGCTTCTTATATGTGAATACTTTCTGGTTTGATTATGTTTCTATGACAGCAAAATGTTTATATTTGGGTTATGGAGAAAACAAGAAATGGGAGGAGAATGATTTTCAAATTCTTTTTTTATTATTTTCATGTGACCCAAACAACCAGTTGATTAACTGAGAAAGTCTAAATCATTGCTGATGATGATATCAGTGTCAAACATTGAGGAATACAGCCACTTTATAAGTCTGTACTCAATATCAATTTGGTCAGCTTATACTAAAAACTTAAGTCACAGCATCTTGAATGAAAAATGTAGACTGTTGAATCCTAATTTAAAACCAATGATTTATACAGCATTGTCCTTTACACAACCACTTTTAAATTTGCAATTACTGCTGTATGCCACATAGTGACACTGTAGTCCCATTCATGGCCCTCTGTCTTTGAAAACTGTTTTTTAAAGACTTGAAGGTGAAAGAAATCAGACAACTAACAGATGAGCTGTGAGTACCAGCTGCAGGGAATCATTTCTGACCACGTCAATGATCTCAGACAGGAACAATAACAACACGTATCGATGGTGACAGAGACAGTTACTGTAGACGGATTAGGATTCAGTAAATGACACGGTTAGGATCAAGACATGTGACATGTTAAACACATAGATTATATTGGAAAATGGAAACAGCTTGTCTGTTGTGAAGTTCAAAGTCATTTTTAGTTTTGCCTGGAGTGAAATTGTAATGAAACATATTTATGTTGTTAGTTGTGTTGAAGGTCTAGAAGTCAGATTTCCTCATCAGATGGGCACTCTAAGCCTTATAGCTGCCTTTAGTTATAGCAAAGATAAAGACACTTTAAATCTCCTCACTGAGCATAAAGGGGAAAAAGCCTTACAAAAATGGAAATCTGTCTCCATGTCAGTCTCAATAAATAAGACCAGACAGTACAACCATATCCTGAACCTGATCCCTCCCAACACAAAAATGATTCACAGATACTTAAGATCTTACGTACAGGATTCTTAGGAAAACTTAGATCAAGAGTCCAAAGTAAATGTATCAAAAGGTTTCCAGCAGAATGCGTTATAATTAGTTTAAAGCTGAAATGTTTAATTCAAGTTTTCAACTATCAAATTGATAAACAGATAAAATAATAGATTGATCGAGTGATTTCATCTCGTTGGCTCTGGAAAACATTAATCTTCCTGTTTCCTTGTTTTCTTCAATGTTAAAGACCAGACAATCAATAATTTACCAAGAACACAGTTAACAGATCAATTCAAAATGTTTAGAATCAATTCTTTCCAGTAGCAGCCCAATTCTTAAAGAAACCAAGATTATTTAAGGTAACATTTCAGGTTCTTTTTTCACCTTAACACTTGTCTTCCTCTGTGTGCCTTTCTTTCTTTCTTTCTTTCTTTCTTTCTTTCTTTCTTTCTTTCTTCCTTTCTGTCTCTCTATCCATCTCCTTCATCTCTCTCCCTCTTTTCAAGCAGTTCAAAGACATTTGGCTTTAATCAACGAGCACATTTGGACAGACAGTGACTGCTTCTGTTACATGTGTGTGTCAGTGTGTATATGCTTGTGCTTGTGTGAGAGTGTGTGAGCGTGATACTGTGAGATGTTTGAGTATGTGTTGTTAAGAGTCTTTACTCTACTAATGGTTTATTCAGTAACCTGAGCAGGTGTTTTATGAACATGTGAAAATATTATTTCAGGCATTTAGATAATGGGTGACTACTGTGTGTGCATCTGTGTTTGTGTGTGTGAGTGTGTGAGAGAGTGTGGTTTAGTGAGTTAAGAATTGATTTTATGCTCACTGAATGAAGGACTGCAACAGGTCCTCTGAGGTCAGGTGAGCACACACATACACCTTTAAACACAGTCATTGAAACAGTTTGGGTTCATAGTGAATTACTCATTCACATTTTGTCTCTTATTTTAAGTCAGTATATTTGCATGTAATGTACTAGAATAGAGTGGATTTTTATTGTCATTGTGTGAAGTAAAATGAAAACCCACTTAGCAGCTCTTCAGCAGTGTACAGCAGAAAAACTCAACACATTAAAGCAAAAACAACAATATAAAAAAACAAGCCACATGTAAACAAACAGAAGCTTTCAAAAAACCTTTTTTCAGTTGTTCTTGTAAAATGATAAATACTGTTGTTCCAAACGCAGTATGGAAATGGGTAGCTTAGGCTATAGGTCAGGTAAGGTTAGGTTACAAACACAATGGCCAAAAGACCAAAATAATTTAAATATTTTGTTGCTATAGCAACCAGGCATTATTGTTACAAGCTGTTTATCAGAATGAAGCATTGTTATGGTGCTTTGATTTAACTCTAAACCTCCAAACTGGAAGGAAGTAGCCTAAATTTACATGCAAAGAACTGCGTTGTTGATTTTTCAGACAAATACCAATACTGAGTTTGGTTGAAAAATGTTCAGCTTACTAATATGCTGGTGTATATAGTGTATTTTTAACAGAACAAAATCAGCCCTTTTCTTTGTAGCTTGTTCAAGGGTCTTGCACGATATGAGACTATACGACATTCAGAAGCCTAACTTCTTAGACCAATATATATGTTTAAATGAATATCTAACATTGTTTTATATTACCAATCAATTCTATTACTGACCACTCTCTGCTCAGTGGTGATGTTCTACATGTGTGGCAGACAGTGCTGAGAGTCAGAGCACCCTCTGCTGGACAAACCATGTGATGACAAACATTTTAACATCACCCCAAACATTGTTCACTGTGTAATCTGCACTGTAAAACGTTTTATCAAAGCTTTCTGCGTAGTGAAACACACATCTGATACTCATATATCAGCTGTTTATTTATTTTATTTTATTAAATGATGCAGGCCTGATAATATTAGCTGCCTGATTTATCAGTCAGTCTCTTCACGGTATCAAAGATATGTGACTGCTGTCATCCTTAAAGGCCTTTCAAGGATGACACACAATGAAAGTGAAAATGATTTCATGTTAAAACATCAGTAATGGTAACATCCCTAGATATCTTTGAATGTTAACCTTTGGTCCTGGCGTAGGATGTCTACATACAGTATGCAGTCCTTCCTATATGAAGACAGAATTAAAAGTCTACTTTCCACGTCAGGGCCAACAGTCCTTCCAGTACTCACTAAATATTTATACATCTTCATTTCCCCTAACTTAAAACCTAGGTGATTCTTTCTACCTCTCATTGCCAGCAGAGACGTCTCCTCCACTGCGATACAGTTTCATATAAACAGATAGAGCTTTCAACCATGTGTCCTCAACATCTTTCTTTGGCTCTGGATCTAATAAGCCCCACTTGGCTCTCCAGCTACAGTTGAAATGTGGTGACTAATGCTCTGACTGGCTCTGTGACAGACACCTACCTCAACACATTCTTTAAGCCCCTTTGCCATTAATAAGTGCTTGTTTATTGGTCTGCTTTAATAAATACCCTCTGAGAGAGTTCCTGGATTATAAAGGGAGGTTTGTTTTACAGAATGTTAATAGGAAAGTGTTAATAGGCCTAAAACAATAGCCTGCCATGCAAACCATCGGGCTATAAATGTATTCTCTCTCTTCACTGCTCTGTTTATCTGCTTGTTTTATCTATTTATAGCAGCAGCTTTATTTTGAACAATAAGTTCATTGTTTTTCAAAACTAACTGAGTTAAAAGTTGCTATTTGTGAGGATGGTGGAGATGAGGAAGGAAGACATGAGTTTAATGACACAAAAAACAAAGTCCTGGGTGATACAATAAGATACAATAAGAAAGGATAGTATAGGATGGGATGGGATTTATACGTTATGATACTACATGATACGCTTGGGTTGAGGTCAATTTATGAATTATAATGAAATATGGAAAAAATAAAAAGATAAAGATGGAAGGAAATATATCAAAGATAAAACAGTTAAAGGCAAAGATGATGATGATTCTTGTGTTCAAGATGACGATGGATATGAATGATACTTCTATTTCACATCAAATATTTTTACTTGTCATTGAAGAAAAGCATGGGAGATCTGTGAAATTATAAATGATCCCAACTGCATTCAAATGTCAGGAAAAAGTGCTTTTTGCTTAACAATCTTTTATGATAAAGATAACTGATGTTAAGAAGATGAAAGCCTATTCAATGCAGCATAATGATGACGTGCAAAGGTATAGTGTAAAGTGAAGGTAGCCTATGTGTGTGGGTGTGAAGGTGTTGTATGTAGAGGAGGACAATTATTGGAGTTGGTGATAATATGATGCTGGTGGCTAAGGCAAATATACATGGCAGATTGTTAAAATGACATTTTATGGGAAAGTTTCCTTTTGGAAAATGTGTTTACTCATTTTTGTACCTAATGGGTCAAATAAGTAGCCTAATGACTAAATAACCCTGCATTATGTTGTATATTGTAGCTAAACCTCATTGATCTTTTTTTTTTAAGACTGATATATTTTCAATATGTTGTTTGAAATTTAACACACGAAAGTAATCCATATCTTTATAGACTGTCATTGTAACCACACAAGAATTGTGTTAAGTAAAATGCTGTCCCAAAAAAAGGAGTTCAAAAAAGGTTACGATGAAGGTGGATGAGATGGGCTACAACTGATGATGTGATGGATATCAAGATGATGATGATTACATCTGCACATGCACGTGCACAGGTGATGATAGTTGGGGAAGTTGATATGACAAAGAAGAATTTAAGTACAACGTAAAGAAAAATGGTGATACCGGTGGTTAGGGATACTACGGATTGAGACTATTCCGCGTGGCAGCACTTGTACCGGTGGTGGGAGTGTCCGCGTGGAGCTTTGAGCTGCTTCTCTCCATGCACGCGCGCAGACAGCAGAGCCACACAGTGTTTTCATTCTGAACTTAAAGGGTCGCGAGAGCAGGACGTTGACGAGGCGGACACGAGGAGGAACATTATAACGTCTTATTTTCCTGTCAGCTAACTGTGCGTAATATTTAACTCGTAATATCCACCCCGGTGTGATGTCAGTGTGCCGGACCAGTTTGGTGCTCCTGTGCGCGGTGTTTTTTGCGGTGACTCGCGCCCGCAGGAGTTCACCGGAGCAGGAGGATGTTCATGAGAAAATCTACAGCGCTAGATGCACGTCCAGGTGCCTCACTCTGCACATGACCCAGCTAACCGCTGCCTTCAGACACCTACAGGTACCTATAGTCACTTTGTCCTTTATTAATGATTTTGTTCTGACACTTGGTTGAAATATGACCTACAGTGAGCAGCAGACATGACCACCAGTGAACACAAAATAAACAAGTCATGAAATAAAAAGGCAGACTACGAGTGAATAGCCTGTTTTTATGCCTGGTGCCTCTTAAACCAGAATCTTAGCATATTAGTTTGACGTGTATTTAAACCCTTACGTGACCCTCAGAGGTCATTTATACTTATCAAATTTAAGGCATTTTTTATCCATTTTATCATACATTATTCCTTCAAGGTACAGTAGCCACAGAGCAATTGAATTCACTGATTGAGTTGTTCTAACACGCTCTACCCCTGACACTCTCTAGGTCTTGACCCATGTAGTTAAGTATCTTGGATACCAAATAGGAAGTGTAGCCTGCAACAGTCTTAATTTAGCCTAACTGATTTTCTATTTTTTTATTGATTTATATAACAGCACTATCCTCTAAAATGTTATAGGAAGATAATCAAAGGGGACATTCGAAGTGAGGGATGAGCAACTTGTTGATCAGTTAGGGATAGTCATTCTGTTTAAAATGGTATGAATGGCTGAGCCTTCCTTCAATGATACAATAGAAATTATGAAATAATACATTCTCATGGAAAAACATTAACTCTGGAGAAAAAGCCACTCCAAATATACATACAGGTATGACCATGGTTTAATTGCCTGTCCCTTAGTTGTGTTATATTAAAGCTCTTTCCTCTGGAAGGTCTGTAAAGAAACAGTGTCAACTTAATGTTTTGTTGTGCAGTGATTTGAGCCTGCTGTATCAGCTTAATACAAATACAGTGGAGCAATGTCTGCCTTGATAATTCATCAAAGGAAAAAGAGTGATCTTGACTAAAAACATTGGCTTTTTTTCTAACTTGGTTTCAAACTGAAAATGTAGGATACATTTGTTGTTTTGATGTTACTCTTATTTCCCTGCATCAGTTATCAGAGGGTTAAAGGTAACCTTAACATTATTTAAGTTGTTGACAAATAAATCATCTCTGTGAAATCGCTGGCCTGTGTTCTGTGGCCTTTGTAGTGAGGAATGTGAGATTAACAGGGACATTAGGACGTTACCAAGTTCGAAAAGCCACTTATCGTTAACGGCTTCAACATGTGCATGCTGTGTAGTGGGTGGGAAAGTCATTAACCGCAGAGTTTAGCCCCAGTGGCTCTGAGGTGTGTAGAAGAAAGTTTGTGCATATCTATGTGTGTATATGGTTGTGTTTGCATATGGTCATGTAAAAAGTGAAAGTTTGGTCTGGTCCTAGTCCATCCAGAAAAGACCTCCGCCACCTGTGCATTGGGTAATGAGGGTGGCCTCTGGATGACTCTCTTGCATTGCAGTGTGTTTAACTGTGTGTGTGTGTGTGTGTGTGTGTGTGTGTGTGTGTGTGTGTGTGTGTGTGTGTGTGTGTGTGTGTGTGTGGAGTTTCTGGAATAGAGGTGTGAGAAAGGGAACATTTGGTTTAAACTTTTATGAAGTGAAGGGCAGTAGTCAGATGTTGAGCATCAAACAGCAGCATAGGAAACAAGACCTACTAACTGGGAGGTAGTTAAAGGGCCGAGATTCTTTTTCAACTTAGGTTTAATCATCAAATGTGAAGAAAATGTGTTCCTATCAAATGTATCTTATTAATGTCTCGTGTAGGCATTAGTAGAGATCCATGTGTATTCAAACTTCATGGATTCTTAAGGTCGGTACCTTAAATGTTGTAAAATGCACCTAAAAAGTGGGTACTGACTTGGTAGGTATCGATGTTTTTCTTCGGAGAGTTCATAGCCTATGTTTTGGGACATATCCCAAAACATAGGCTATACTTATAAATCTATGAAAAGACCCTGACCCATATTGGTCCTGGTTATTTTGGCCAATGGATATATGGGTGTGCCTTTATGAGACAAAGAATGTCATTCTACTGTCGAAAAATTGTGACAGGAATTTTGTCTTTCTTTTCGACAATTTATCAAAGTGCTAAATCAAGAAATCCATCCATCCATTTTCTTCCGCTTATCTGGACCTCTTTCTAGCTCCTCCTGGGGGATTCAGAGACGTTCCCAGGCTAGATGGGATATATAATCCCTCCAGAGAGCTCTGGGTCTTCCCCTGGGTCTTCCCCGGGGTCTCCTTCCAGTTGGACATGCCCGGAAGACCTCCAAAGGGAGGTGATCAGATGCCCGAACCTCCTTAAGGAGCCAGTTGGAGCACCAAAAGAGCAGCAGCTCTACTCCAAGCTTGTTCCGGAGGTCAGAGCTCCTCACCCTATCTCTAAGGCTAAGAACAGCTACCCTTTGGAGGAAACTTATTTCAGCTGATTGTATCTGCGATCTCATTCTTGAGGTTACATTAAAAAATCAATAAATCAATCGTCAAATTACTCTGTAATGAACAGGACAGAAAATGGCAGGAAAGGACCGTGTTGATGTGTGATGCAGACACCTTTTTAAGACATAAAGGGCCACTGAAAATGTTGTATTATACCAAATTTAAAAAGCCTCTAAACTTTGAGAAAAAGTAAACAAGTTTCCTCAAAACCATATCCTGAGGAGTAGCATCACTCCTTAATATAGGACAGTGTCATATTAGAAAGAGTCTGTAAAGTCTGTGTGTCTACACATTCATTCATGCATTTAAAAACATAGAAAAACCTCTTGATAACAGCTCCAGTAACTATAACATCAGTGACGATAAATAGGTCTTTACTCATCCACTCTGTCACCACACTCTGACACAAACACACACATTGCTTCCTCTGGCTTCATGTGGGTGAACGCTGAGTTTTTGACTCTCAGTGTGTGTGTGGTTAGTGTTTAGCCACTAGAATGTGAGTCACCAGTTTTCTATTTACACCTCTCTTTCTACAGCTTCTCTGGGCTTTCCACTACTTTCCCTTGTATGGAGTAATATTGTAATTATAGCTTTTTGTGTGTTTGTGTGCACATGAGCATATATATACTGGTATGTTGTCATATTCCCAAATTCCTCCTTGATGTAAACTCCTAAAAATAAGGAAGACGTCCGCCTTGCCTGCAAAGCTGGATCTGTCTGCACATACGTAGTTAATCAGATTAGATTGCATGTCTTAAACACTCACAGGTCTGTGGTGATGATGAGCGGATGGTGAGCAGTTCGAGCCAGGTCTTAGAGCCAGAGCGAGGCTGAAAGAGCTGCCTGTCCATTCATGTTTATGTGTGAGTGTGCATGTGTGTGTGTCCCGGCTGCTCTGCGGTAGGTAACTCTAATCAGCCCAGAGGTCGGTCAGCCAACCAGTCACGCTCTGAAAAAGACCAGAGACAACGAGCAGGTCAGGTTGCACAGAGACAGACGGCCCGATAAAGGCAGGTAGATGGACATAGTCAGGCTCTTAGACAGGCATGGAAGATAGAAAGACAGGTGGACACACAAACAGACAGGTGTTACAAACCTGATAAACTGATACACAGGCTAAAAAGTGGGCTCATGCAGAGCAGGCAGACAGGAGAGCAGAGAGACAGGCAGAAGGGTGGATACTGCAGGAGACAAAGGCTTGCTTGATTCTCCTCAGAGATAAAGCTTCTACCTCTCTCTGCGGCTTTGTGACTGTACTGTCATTTGATCAGTAGAACCACCAGGGATAGGCGGTGATAAAATTTTGGCAGCGTAGGAGTGACTCTCACCTGAAACCAGGATGAGAAATTCCAAGACAGTAAATCATAGCTGGGATGGAGAAGCATTACGCGGCATTGCTTTGTTCTTTCAGCTACAGAAAAAGAGATGGATAGAAAGAGTCTTTACCACTTCAAAACCATGTGGGCATTTTATATCTGATACTGGAGAAACTAAATCCATTCTAAATCTTACTAACTGAATATCAAGCTACGGCCAGATATTTAAAGTTAGAAATAACGCCAGAAACAATGGGAAACAGCTAACAAGAGCCTGGCTTTAACCAAAGGTAACAATATCAACCTACTAGCACTAGCATGTAAAGATGTGTTTGGACTAGTGGTGGACGGTAAACTTGTATCAACACCGGCACCTGTATTATGTTCTGCCAAGACTTGGATTTTTGCAGTACTGTCATCACCAGTTTGAATACACACGTTTGATTGTGAGGCACATTGGACCAAAAACTAGAGATGCACCGATCCACTTTTTTTCAGTTCCGATCCGATTCTGATACATATGTACAGATACCAATACTGATTCTGATATTTTTATTATCATAACTAATAGTGTTATTGTTGTTGGTATTATGTGTACGGCTACACAAAGCTGTAGTAAACCTGGCATTGCACTGCAGGTTTACTACAGGTTTTACAAATTAAATCTTTTAAACTGAAGTGTAAGAATTGTACTTTTGATCAGAAAGAAGGAGCTGTTCCATCTGGTCTGAACGTCTTGATGTTGATGATTTGTGAGCACTTCTTACAGTTCAGGCTGAATGTCTTCAAAGTGAGAATGTTTAAAGTGCCCTACAAACTTTCTTGATCAGTGACGTGGATGACGTGGATTGGGGCCGTGAGTCCGATAGCCGATACGTAAATTAGGTCAATATCGGACCCAATACTGATACAAGCTCGTATTAGTCTCATCTCCAACAAAAACGTAGTACACATTTTGCATGACAAGATTATCTACTAGGCCATTAGCAAGAAACTAAAATTGTTTGACATATAGTGTCAAAAAACCCTGTGACTGCTGCGATATTCCTGACGTCCTGTGATTGAAATGGTTGATTCAATCTCTGTAAAATTCACAAGAAATGTAAAAAAATATATATTTTTAATCTTGGCTACACACATGGCAAAGCACAACCATTCCTGCAATCATTTATTACAGTGAAATCAGAGAGAAAATGTAGTTTGATAAATCTGTAGTAAGTCACAGTGCAGCCTCTATATGATTTGGTAGTTAAAATAAATCTGCTACTCACTAGAGATGCTCCAATGTTGTGAAGAAACTCGGGTTGTACGGTAGTAGTTAATCTACACAATCCCCTTAGAAGGATACAGAATTAACTGAGCTATTTGCTCTCTTAAGTGTTGTCATGAACCCAGATTTGACAGCATTTGATTATCCTGCAAGTGTGGAAGTTCTTGTTTAAAAAACATTAATAAAGAAAAGGATCCTAAGGAACATCTCCACAAGTGACTTAATGAGTTTTCTGTCTGAAAACATCTTAAAACATTGAAATTAACAGAGTGAATCTCAAAAAGAGGAACTGCCTTTTTACATCGAGTTAAGTGTTTGACTATTTCTTGGTCAGGTAGTCTTTTCTAGTTGACAGATGACAGTTTTTTTTCCTGTAAACAGCTTCTGGCAGCTTCCGATTTAAGATTCAAGGTAATCTTATTCTCTAAAAGTTGGCAATTGGGAAATATTTGTTGTTCAGTTATTGACTTTATGCACCTATGGGCTCTCAGGCATGCTGCTGTCGGAAGTGAACCGAAACCACAGTCCAATGCCAACATAACAATCGGATGAGGCAAGGTTCAGGGCCGTGTAACGACCTCTTTGGTGTGACTCTTGTTGTTTACGGGATGCTTGTACCACAAACACTGAGACTCATGCAAATGCACAGCAACACACACATACACAAACTAATTAAGGGCTTCTGTCTGGAAATTTCAGACCTCAACAAAGGCTTTTTTGGAGCAACTTTATATTCCATTTAGTGGTAGTTAGTCATGATACATTCACCGCACACACACTTACAGAAACGGCACACACACACACAAACAAACGTGCGCCGTAGCTGTGTTTGCTTCTGGTCATCTGGGTGTGATTAGCAGAGTTAATGCATCGTGTTAAATAGACTTTCTACTGCACCTCACCGCAAACACTGACCACAACACACACACACATAATATGTGCACACACTCTCTCTCTCCCTGTCTTTCTCTCTCTCACACACACACACACACACACACACACACACACACACACACACACACACACAGGCTCACTTTTTATCGCTGCATCTGGCCAAAGTGTGATTTATATCTCACTTTCTTTCAAACACTGAAGGGTGTCTGCAGCTGTGCGCTTGCATGTTGACTGTGCACATGTTCCTCTATGTGTTTATGCTTGGGTTTGTTTCTCTGCCTCTTTCCTGTTGTTGCATCCAGTAGTATCAGGTTGTTTTTTCTTTAACAATAATTACTGTGGACCCAGCTTTCACCATGACCATGTGGAAGTCCTTTGGTGCAAGTGTTTCTCTCACTGCGAGGGTCAGTTATGTTTCGTACAGGTCTCTCGTGTCTCGGATTCAGGAAACGTTCTCCTTTCAATCCCTTTAAGGATAGAAAAGTTTAATACCATGTGCTTGCTATGTAATCCAGCCATATGGATATCCATCATTAAAATGAATTCTTTGCGCTTTTATGTTTTAAGTCATATTTCACAAGTTGGGTCGAAGTGAAATTCTCTGGATAGTTTTCATGCAAGGTACCTTGTAACGATTGCATGAGGATTTTATTCATCCATGAACCGTAAATGCTCAAAAGACCAAAGAGATTGGTTCTCATTTCATATCGGTTTTAATGTTTTCAAATACATAAAAACTTATGCACAGCTTCCTCTGTTTCCAGAAGTTAAGAGCAACAATAAAAGGTTTTCACATTAATAATGTTCTTCCACTAAGGATGAAAACACACTATTAAAAGTTGGCTTCCCATTATTAAAATAACCCTCGGGCCAGATGAACAGCAGTCACCAAAATTTATTGCGTCCTGTTTCATAACTAGTATCCACTTCTCCTTGCAAGCGTCCTCCCTGCTTCTATTAACTAATATTTATTTCCATCTTTCACCTCCTTTTGTCCACCTCCCTCTGCTCTTTTCAACTTCCTCCCTCACTCCCATTTCCTCTCAGTCCCCCTCATCCAACTTCTTTTCTCTTCTTTCAGCCACCTTCTTTCAATCTTCCCTTTCTTTTCCTGTCGTTTTTGCAGCTTTATGCAGCTGTTTTTGCTGCACACAGACACACACACACACACACACACACACACACACACACACACACACACACACACACACACACACAGACACACACACACACACACACACACACACACACACACACACACACACACACACACACACACACACACACACACACACACACACACACACACACATTTTGCAACCCATCAAAACTCCACTTTGACCACCATTTGATATCCACATGGCACAGGCCCATCAAAAATGCTGTGATTGTGTATGACAGCAAATATGTCCCATGAAATTGACTTGCAATGACTGTAAAAAAAAATGTGTATGTTTCAGAGGGAGCTGGAGAGGAGTGTCAGAAAGAGAGGGTGGCGAAAAGGACAGAATCAAAAGAAAGTGTGAAAATGATTAAGAGTGGGGATGAAGATGTGAGGCCAGCGGGGGGGAAGCTTTGTATCTCCTCAAAGAAAATCTGGTGATGCTTAACCAGCCTTTACACTGTCTCCAGTTCTTTGAGTGAAGCATCTTCAGTATGTCATCACAGGGTTTTTCACGTCTTCTCCAGTTAATTTTTTTACAGAAAGACAAAAAAAAAAGGTTTGGGGGCTTTTCTCTGTGAAATCTGTTTTAACCATCATAAAGAGAGGAGGAATTAGAATCAGAATCATCTGGATCAGCCAGGTCTGTGTGCACTTACAGAAAATGGACTTTGTTTTTATGTAACAGACAACAAAACAGACATACCCTTTGAAACAAGAGCAACAAGTAAAACAATGTGAAAAAATAACACTGCTATTTATGGGCCTTTAGATATGAATATGTTTAAAGAAGGGTGGTAACTATCCTTCTGCCTAAGGGGAAACCTTGATGAAGTGTCTAGGAGAAGGACAGACAAGAACATTAATGCCAAAATAAAAAATGTGTATTATTGGATACCTTGGAGACTGTTGAATTGGGATATTTTGGGGGAGTTTGTGAGCTCATTAGATCTGCCATGAAGATTTGATTAGGATTAATCTGGATATGATTAGCATTCAAAACCATTTTTGTGTCATATTAGTCAGCTGTAGCAGTGTAAGGAGTTTGGAAAATGACCTCACTTACTGTAATCGGTCTTTAGAAAAACAGGAAAAATATTAAAGCTATATTTAATTATTTAAATAATCAAACTTGTGTAATTAAACTTAACATAGTTTAATGTTGGATCATGTTTCTCCCGGGAACTTGCCCTCTTTAATAAAACATATGTAAGCACTCTTACATTTATATAAATAAGTTGATCATTTTTCCACGTTATAGGGAGAATATCTTTATGTGGCTGTATAAACGGCTGAGATTGATCATTACTTAAAGTAATAACAAGACTGCGATGCCTTTAGGAGACTATCTCATTACATTTGTCATTACTGGTCATTCACCAGAAGACAGTACAGTCTGCAAGAGTTTCATCAGGCCCTGCTGATATCTCTAAATGGATGAATGAACGCCTCCTTCAACTCAACATAACAAGTACTGAGCTCCTTGTCATCCCGGCCAGTCCCTCTATGCAAGCACAGATCAACATCCAGCTTGGACCAACTAAACTCATGGCCACCAAATCTAAGCCTGTCCCCGATTAAGGATTTACATAGTCAAATCTGATTCGTGAGATTTCGCCTATCATCGACTGATTGTTGAATGTTTTCTTGTTGTTTTTTTGAGTTCATTGATCCATATTGATCCGTTTGAGTTACTATTTGTCTTTTAGACTTGGAATAATAATTTATTCTATGACAGGACTTGATTTTTCTCACTTTTTAATTCTGCATTAATGTGATCTTATAACGAGATCACACATGTCCAATACAGCAGGCCCACACAGTGACGGCCCAGTGTGTGCGGGTCAGGCCACCGACAAACAAACAACGTCTTTAAACTTACCATTTGAAGATTTACTGAACCCTCCTGATCACAATAATCCACCAAGAACTGGTGTCTACGATTCAAATCCAGTGAAAGATGTAATCCAAACACAATATATCCATAAAGATGCACAGACTACTTAAAAAAAACTCACTCTGACCTTTTAATGACACTTCATCACAGCCAATGAGAGCCTTTGTTGAAAGGAAGTGCCTTCTCCTGTTCTGATGGCCAATTGCACTCGACTTTGCCAATGACTGACATTTCTAGTAGGAGACGAAATTCTCAAACCATGGATATGCTGCTTCTATCAACACTTCAGGGTGATTTCTTCATGCCCCCACTAAAGATATTGATTTGAAGTACCAGTGCTTTTCAGAACTGCATTAAAAGTATAAATAATTTTATATTTGACCGCAATCAGTATGAAACGACTTGACGGTCGCAGGGACTGTGTGCGCCGTCCGCACCGTGCCCACCGCAAGAAGCATGAATCAGGTTTAAAAAAAAAATTCCCCCTCGCTGCTGATGCGCGACTGCAGCTCCCGGCGCGAGTAACGGTGTGTCTCTGTCGTGCCCAGCACCCTTAGCCTATGGGTTCAGGATGGCCACCTGCACCGCTTCTTCCAGCTCAACCAGCTTTGATTGTGCGTTGGTTAAAAAACTCAGATGTATGTGTAGAGGGTCCAGCATTGTTGCAACACATTGCACTGATAAAAGGATGTTGAAATGAGACACGTTCTTGATATTTTAAATCAGTAAATCGAGTAAATTTTTCTAGGTCAAGCAAATTCTTAACGACCAATTAATCGGTAATCGATTAATTGTTAACATCCCTAGTGCCTGGTCCTACCTTTACAACAGGGCCCTAAGTCTCTAGCTAGACTTTCCTCCTCTGTAGTCCCCCAATGGTGGAATTAATTACCAAACTCCATTCAAACTGCAGTCTTTTTGCACTTTTAAGAAAAAACTAAAGAGCCAGCTCTCCTCTGCTCACTGCCAGTCAGCACCTGTGTACGATTGGACTTACTGCTGTTTATTTGCACTTACTTGCGTTGTTGCCTCCCTTCTAGATCCTTGCTTGTGTCGTACTTACACTCAGATGTATGTTGCTTTGGACAAAAGCGTCGGCTAAGTGAATTGTAGAATTGTACCCTATATATTTCATGATGGTCAATGCACATTATCTTCATTGCAATGGAAAAATAACTGAACCCTAAGTGGTTAAAGCAGTGAACTTTATCACTCCATCACAAAAAAAATCAAGGAATTCACTGAATGTCATAAATTGATGCTGAAAGACTACCTGATGATGCAGCCTAGGATGACAATTCTGCAGCAACTTAAAGGTCCCCTGTGACATTTCTGACTCCTTCAGTATATGAGCTATGAGCAGATCCCATGCACACCAGTTCTTTAACGTTTTCACATCATATCATCTATCGACAGCTGTTGTTAATGGTGCCTAAAAGCAACAATGCCCCAAAAGAGGCAGTGAAGAAAACCCAGCTAGCAAGAATACAATGGAATCAATGTTGTCAGAAATCTTTTTTACAGGTTTGCTGTTTTATGAGGGCGACTGCACTGAATGCTGCAATAAGACCTTTAAGGTACACACAGTGCATGTTGGTGCATGAGAGTGAATGAGAACAGTACCCTTGTTTGTTTACAAAGAAGCTCCTTTAATCATATGATGGCATATTTTTTAGATTTTCTTTGAACTAGTATACCCATAAAAACAGACTCTGTCCAAGACTTGTACCGTGTAAAACCATGACCAGATCTCAAGAAATACATTTTCATGTTTTCATGTTAGTCTGTAAAAGTTTCCTAACCAAACATCACCTCCTACTTTCATAATTTCCTCACAGATAGTTTATTTGAATAGGAAACACAACTTTCAAAGCAGTTCTTATACCTCTAACCAAACTAAAACCTTCTTTTTAATTGTTACAATACAAACTAAGGTACAATGCCATTCTAGCTGTCGCTGTAGAGTTGTTGATATTAATGGATGATTATGCATCATCTGGCCAACTGGTAGGTGCTGTTTGCTCCCATTGATGCACTGAAATGGTATTCATAACAGCTTATAAATATATCTTCTCAGCTATGTCAGTGATACTGCTACTATAACACATGGTCATGGTCCTAAAAACAGAAGGAAAGAGTGATGTGGGCAGAGAAGGAGGGTGTTTTTATGTCTCTGTAGTGATATCATGGCACCTGTTCCTTTGTTTCTCCTTTCATCTATTTTCTCCACCCTTCCCTACAGACGTGTAACTACCTTATTCATCAGGGATTCAACCATTACTTTAATGCTCTACTTATTTCTTCCTTTTCCTTCTCTCCTGCATCTCTATAGGAGGCCTGTTAAGCAATGACCATTATCTTATTAAACAACTGGCACAGATTACTGTTAAGCCAATGGTGTCCACCCTATCAGTGTTTATCTAGTCTTATAGAAATTCAAGCTTGGGCAAGAAATACACTTTAATGTCTCCCAAGATGATGCCAAACAGTCTTTTAACAGGCAGTATTTCTGTTAAAGCTTTTGTTGTGGCCTTTATTAAATGGTTCCTGCTTTTTCTTTGCCCTCCTCTTGGAAAACAGCTGGACAAATGAGGCCCAGTAAGCAGCTGTAGCAGTGGACATGGACCTGGGGGAGAGTATGTGAGGAATGAGGCAAAAAAATGTGTTGAGAACTGAGTTCTGACCATTTTCACACACATTTTCAATGGCTAGTCCATGCAGAAAGCAGAAACTATCGACTGTTTGTGAGTTTAAGAAATGTCAAAAAATTGTGAGAAGTGGGTCCCACCGTCTTAAAGTTAAAAGAAGCTTTTAACTTTACTATCCGACCAACTCTATTTTAAGAGTGTGTCACGGCCTTAATCTCACCCTTACTTCAATTCATTTTAAATCCTTTGGCTTCTTTAGCTGCTATTTCACCAAAGTAGTCAATATGCATCTGTTTTGAAAGTGAAATGTGAATGAGTCAATTCAGCATCTTCTGTACCGTGAAAGCCCTTAACCCCTAATCTCTAACCTTTAACCTCTGCACTGTTACCCCAACTCTAACCCTTTAACCCTCATCATACCAGAAGCACAAAGGCTACTTAAAAGAGCACAAGCCCTGAAAAGTGTGTGTGAGTGTGTATGTGTGGAAAAAAGGTGATCTTGGTTCAGGCTAAATACAGCACAGTCAGGAAAGGGCTTAGAAGTCGTTAAGAGGGCTTATCCCCCACACATACACGCGCACACACACACACACACACACACACACACACACACACACACACACACACACATGCACAAAACTCCCTGGAGGCACACACACATGGCAACAGACACAAATGCACACCCCACAGTATTCTAATGGTTGTTTTGATGTTGGATGATGGCATCATGATTGTGCAGATGATGGAAATGCATTCCAAAGGAAGAGCAGCAGTTTCCACACCAAACGACTATTTTACCTGCGCGTGATAAGACAAAACCAACAAGGTTTTGAGTCTGGATTTTAACCATCAGAATGATGAGAAACAATAGAAAATAATTCTACAAAAGCTATACAACTCACTTAACATGCTCAAGAAGGGGCTGTTGGCAGATTTGAGAAAGACACTATTAAATCCTTAAACATAAGAATAGAGAAGGGCTGAAATTATTTGTCAATATATTTAGTAGGATAATAAAAGGATAACAAATTCAAAATACTTGAAAATTTGTAGAATAATTCTGCCATACCTGTCATGACAACAACTTCTATCCTAATCCTAATATAGGTACATTTACCTCAAATGTTGTCTGTTTTGTTCAAACGTTTTTTGTATGCAACTTTTAGCCGACGGGCATCAAAAAGCTTCATTAACATTGTAGTATGAAGTTCAACTTTATTAACAAATCTTCATACTACAAGTGTTGCTGGAGCTTTTTGACCTCTTCTAGCCTTTCACTCTTAATGCACCTTGCTAGTTGGTGAAGTTGTGCCAGAAAATCCCACTCTGCTTCTTCACAACTTTTAGCCAACAATGTAAGTACAACGCTAATGTTCCTCCTGTTAAGATTTCTGAGCACCACTCAAGTGTTTTTTTTTTTTATACTGTGCTTCAGCCAATTGAAGATAGAAACAAAATGCTTCAACACCTTTTACTGTTAACACTGCTTTTGCAGTCTTGTCAGCTCTCTAATGTGTCATGTGTGACCACTGGGTGTTTTCCCTAATCACTGCATAATTCCAGATAAATGTGTGGAAGAATTGTTTCAAATTAAAAGATCAATTATGCTCTCTTCAGTTTGAGCCAGTATTCAGAGTAGAGAGTAGAGGCCATTTACTTGAACTGTAAGTTTGATCATTTAATGCAATTATTTCTGTGTATATATTTTGTCCAACCAACATATTTATTAAGCAAATACTCCTGAAAATATTGACTTCTAGCTTCTCTAACGGGAATGTTTTTTTCATGCACAATTAGTTCAACAAAACAGCCAAGTTAAAGGTGTCATCCTGGGCTACGGGAGCCCCCCCCCTTTTTTTACAACTCTTAATAAGTCATAAAATAAAAGCTTGTGTTTTTCAAGATAAAAAATTGATTTGAAAAATTATGAAAGTTAATAAAGTAAAAAATCTGGGAGTTGGGAACTTTTTATAAAGGCTACCAATTATATTTACCAATATTTGTTTGCAGTAAGAATTATAAATATATATTTAAAATTACAATATTGGGGTGCCGGATAGCCTAGAAATTATGTCGCGCGCACCATGGAGGCTATAGTCCCCATTGCAGCGACCGCGGCTTAGAATCAAACCTCAGCCCTTTGCTGTATGTCATCCCCCACTCTCTCCTCCCAACATATCCTGTCTCTCTTCAGCTGTCCTATCCACTAAAGGCAAAAGGACCAAAAATACTTATAGGCAGGGTTGGTAATTTTCTCAAGATACACTTTTTAAGATTTTGGTTGAAATGGTCCTGGTCTTTAGGTCCTGACAGAAATTAATAATTCATGTGCTCTGAAAAAGAAACGAAGAAAATCCTTCTTCTGTAGCAGTTGTAAGCACGTAAAAACTTCGACCAACGTCTGCACTCGGTACGAGTTTTATGAACCAATCATGCCTCCCTGTCTCCCTGCATGTCTCTACCCCATGCATGCAAGAGCCCACACTCAAAGCATGAGCTGAAATCCGCTTCCGGATCAATGGCGCTAGTGCATGTAAGTGAGGGGCACGGCTTTTGAGGGAGCACAGAGGGGAGGGGGTGGGTGAAGACAGAGCACGGAGGGAATGCTACTTTCAAAATCATGCTAGTTTTTCGAAAATTACCAACCCTGCCTTTAAATTTAAAATAAAAATACAATGTGATAATAACAATCAATCTACATCTATACTTATTAGTTTCACAGGTAAAATCTGAAACACTTGTAGTCTTTAGCAACAGTAAAAAGATTTGGAGGTCGGGTTGGTATGGTTTGGTTTGGTTAATCTGCATCTCATTCTCTGTGGTCATGAAGTGATGTCTCCCTCTGTCACAGTGGTTATAGCAGCCACGTTTCCTGGTGCTCTTGACTCACTAAGCAGTAACTACACACACAGAAACACACATACACACATAAACATACATCTCACCAGGTGACGTGGTCTCTGTCTGGTTCAGCAACCACAAACACAGTGTGCTACAGTCACTTTGCACCTCAACGATAATTATGTAAAAAAGGCAAAGGTTAAGTGTGAGTCTGTCTGCATGTTATGTTTGCTCTGCTTGTAGAGTTTGGTGACCTTTTTATAAAGAAATATTTTGCTTTCCATGTCCTTGTACGTTGGACAGCATTCTGACAGGAATGGGTCGAATGAAGAAAGAATGCGTCAAATATTGGATTAGTCTATGAAACCTTTATTTCTCTGTGTTTGTTTTAATCCTCTTCCTCTCTTTTTCTTCCAGAGTGACCAAGTTCTGGTTTGGTGTGAAAACCATAGACGCTGCTCTCAGGTAAATGCATCCACACAAACTTGTGCTGCATGATACAATTTCCTGATGGCTAACCAAAACATGAATCAGTGTGACTAACCCCAAACTTAACCACATACTTAAGCTCCTCAAAACCCTTACAGTACATAAACCCCAAAACCAAGTCGTGGGTGACGTAAAGAACAGGGGTCAGATTCCTGGTAACACTGACGATTGGCTGTGAGGGTTCTTGTCCTTTCTACTCAAATAGCAACTCTCCTTGGAAAGTTGCTGTGGAACTGGAG
This sequence comes from Tautogolabrus adspersus, assembly GCA_020745685.1. NCBI lineage: Eukaryota > Metazoa > Chordata > Actinopteri > Labriformes > Labridae > Tautogolabrus > Tautogolabrus adspersus. The sequence goes on along the minus strand of CM036536.1, from coordinate 9,302,255 downwards.
GTGATGGCATGAAGCTTCTATGGCTTAAACCTTCCTGGTTAAGCCAAAAAGAAGCAGCCCAAAAATAGTAGTGAAAGTAGCAGTGACACAGGCTTCAGTAGGAAATTGGACTGTGCGTTTCAAATCTCCCCGCCAAAAAAAAAGGACTATTTAGTTGTTTCAGTTTGTTATTTGCCAAATAAATAACAATAACAGTTTTAGTTTTCAACAAGTTTTTGAAAGATTTCTAAAATATTTATATTTTCTCATTTTTTTGACACGTGGTCTAATAAATTTGTTAAGCACGTTATAAAATAATGGCAACAATAGTATGTCCTCTTTGTTTTTCTTCTGCCACTGGGATAATGGTCAAAATCACATGTTAATCATATGTTAATCACATGTGGCTGTCTGAGTAGATGATAGTTGTTTGGTTATTTTAGCTGAAGTACTTGAAGCACAGTGTATTATTTCACATTGCGTTACAGCGTTGGCCATTTATTAGCCGAATGTGTTAATAAACAGCGTGAGCGCCAGAGATACAACAAAAACGATTGTGCACGAGTCCCAAACCACGAGTCCGAGTCGAGTCTGAAGACTTTGAGGCGCGAGTCCAAGTCAAGTCTTAAGTCACATTTGTGTGCGACGTAAGTGCAACTCGAGTCCAAGTCTCAAACTCGAGTCCCCATCTCAAGTGACTCGAGTCCCCATCTCAAGTGACAATCACACGCTAAGACATGCACACACACTACTTTTCCGCCTCTGATACTATCTCAGATGCCGGCTCAGAGGCGGCTTCACCCCACCATCATGCCTCCATGACATTTACACTGACGGCAAGGAGTAAAGTCCTGTCTTTGAACCGGCAATATCAAGGGGATAGAGAGAGTTCTTGCTTTCTTTGTCCATGAAATCCTCACACACACCACATGGCTCGTGTAATAGCAAAGGTTGTGTTTTTATAGTTACAATAACCTCTTCCCTTTATCCATATTATCCATCCCCACTAGAGTAAAAATTGATCCCGTTTATTCAGTTAACATGGCCTGCCAGGGATCTTTAGTGTGTGTGTGTGTGTGTGTGTGTGTGTGTGCATGTGTGTGTGTGTGTGTGTGTGTGTGTGTGTGTCTTGTGTGTGCGTGTGTATGTAGTAGTCGTAGTCCATTGTTTGATTTAAGAGGAGTTTCCATGCTGTGTGTATTTTTAGCTGCCAGTCTGTCCACTCTGTAACAGCTTGTTTTAGCTTTTAGACGGCTGGTTCTTTGTCCAAAACAGAAAGTTGGTTGACAAATGAAACATGGATCTCCATGTAATGCAAATCATCATGTCTTAATCAGAAACAGATGAAAACTTAATTCAAGAAAATGTCGTCAGTATTTGTAATTTTAAAAAAAGAGAGAGAAATTGAAAGGAGGAAAAGCCAATTCTGATCTTTAAAGATCCCATATTATGCCCTTTTTGGGGTTCATATATCTAATTGATGTGCCTACTAAAGTACGTTCACAATCGCTAATGTTCAAAAAAAGTGTCTGTTTTCATGTACTGCGATCGATGCAGCCCGTCTCATCTGCCTGTGTTTGCAACGCTCTGAATCCCCCCCGAGCAGGGTACCCACGTGTGCCAAGTCTGACCTGATTGGTTGGCCGATCTGCTCTGTTGTAATTGGTCAGTCGTTCGGACAATTCTCGGAAATGTTACGCCCCTTTTACCATATTGGGAATGTAGCTAATGTGCAGCATGAGCTTGTGCTTGCCACAACGAGCCAATGGGCTTGGATCAGTGACATCATCGCAGTGTGATATCACACTGCCAATTTTCAACGAGGGGGGCTAGAACCGAGCGTTACATGCAGCTACTGCTAACAGGAGGAAGTAGGAGAAGCCGCGTTTCCGCGGACTTTGAATTTTTGCACATAGATGTGCCTGAACATGCACAAGACACCTGGAAAACACACTAAAGAGCATATAAAACCAGATAAAGCATAATATGGGACCTTTAAAGCTTGTACCTGAGATCAGAAATTATTTAATGGTCTAAATAATGCTGCCTTGAAGTGTGCAAAATATCTGTCCACCATCCCTTTTCTCACAGACCTTAACTCACTCAATATTAATGACTTCTTGAAAGATTCTGTCTGGTTTGGTATTGATGTGTTTTCTGAACTCTCCGTTCAGGTTCAGACGTATATAAAAAGCCTGGTGTCAGCTGAAAGCACACCTGAGTCGTATTTTACTTCTTGCAACGTTTCCAAGCCTTTCTGAGAATTTAAATGACGGATAAATAAAGGCTAAAGGCTAGAAACAGGCGTACCGTGAGAGTGTGAGCTTTTTCTCTGCATGGAGCGTAAATCAGTAGTGTGTGAGAATGTTTAGGTTAGCGTGTCCCGCTCAAAAACTTAGAAGTATCAGCCGTCAACTCTAAACTGTAAGTAACACCCCCTCTTGAAAACACAAACACACGCAGCCTCTGACCTCCAGACTTATCTGTATCCTTTCTTTCTTTCCTTCCTCCCTCTTCTCCCTTCCTTTGTTTCTATTCCTGATGTTTAAAGTTCAACAAAGAAACAGAGAGAAAGAGAAAATATTTTCTATTTTAGAACCATGTCTTAACTTTATCACCCTGGCTTTTTGCCTTGCTGTTGTACATGCGTTAATACCAGTGTGGCACTATGTTGTAACAGACGTCCAACTACACTCTCTGAAACTTACGTGTTGGGGCCTGAGGTTTTATAAAACCACAATTTTTCTCTCTCAGACAGCCTGATACTGCACAGGCATGCTCAGTCTCTTCTCTGTGGTTATTAATTTTACTATTTTACAGTCTGTTGAAAGTGGCCACAGCCCAATTTGTAAAAGTCACCACGGCAGGCCAAAAAAAATAAATTAGCACAGAGAAGCACATATCCCAGTCCTGAGCCATAATTGCCAAAATTCATCAAAATAATGAATTATACTGCGGAGAAAACTCAGCACTGTTTAATGCTCCCAAGGTATGTATATTTGTTAAGAGTGAATTTGGGAGATGTTCGGGGCTGGTTACTTTCTTTTATTGATTATTCTCTTTGGGGGCATTAAACAAAAGGCCAAGTACACTTTGTTTTGTTTCATTAGGCTAACAAATACTCCCAGGTTTCTGTTTTACTCTTTTTATTAAATCTACATGTATTACAGAAACACATTTGATAGAAGCAGGTAAACAAGATCGCCCACAGATTATAAGAAACTACAAAGAGAAAGACTGAAATATTGTCTTAAATATTTAGTCACAGTGGTAGGTTGATGGAAATATCAGTTCTTCTCCCCACCAATGTGGTCCAAACTTAAAAGTCTGATTGACATTCAGTGTTTACATGGACGGGACAGCCTTGTGTATACTGTAAAGCTGTTTTAGTCAAGGACTAGAGAAAAGAAGGATAACATAGCCTGCTCACTGTTTATTTGGATGTCACCTAAGTGCCTAAGATCTCGGTGATTCCCTTTCAATTTATGTGCAATATGAGTTAACCAAAGTGTGCTAACATTAGCCTGCCACTAATAATGCAGGCCACAGGCAACAGGCAACTGCAGCTCGAGCAAAGGACAATGTTGTCCGCCGCTTGCGCTTAATGGTGCTTAATTATGGTGCTTTATAATTGATAACTCCTTTGTGGGAACGCGAGTGGAGAGAGGTTGGAGGTATGTCACTTGAGGAGAACGGAGGCTTCATTCATAAAACTAGACTTAATCGTTACTTTATGGCAATTGCCCTAGTTGGCAAATAAATTATAAACTGATCATTGATTTACACATATTGCGGCTATTACATCAGAAACCAGGATCACAATAAATCCTCCTCAATTGATTAATCAAAGATTTTACACCTATTATAGACATCTGTACACATTAGACAACAAGTGTTCAGCACTGGGTAGAGACAATTATCTAAATAAACTGAATCTGACTTATCTCTAAAAAGGGGAAGCTGCTTAAAATATGTGCCCCAATGTCTCTTGATGAACTTAAACAATGGTTAGCCAAAATGGCCAGAAAAATTCCTGGTGACTTACCAAAAAAGGGTAGGCCCTAAGTCACCATGAATTAATGGTATCCACCCTGAGGTCTATTTAAAAATGTGGGCCATCTTAGAAATGTTTAATACAGCTATTCAAAAAGGATTGCTTGGAAGGGATGTCTCTACTGCTCTGATAACACTTTTGAAAAAGGCCATGGATCTAACTAATTGCACTAGCTACTGCCCTCTGCCTTTATTAAATGCAGATGTTAAATTATTGTTGAGGTGCTCTCTGCTCATCTGGAGAACTTCTTGCCTAGATTGATTCATCCAGATCAAAGTGGATTTGTCTTTCAGCTGACAATATACTTTGCTTATTACATTTTCTTGAGGCTTCTGGTAATCTGTCATCTGCTTTATTATCTGTCGATGCAGAGAAAGGCTTGGATCGCTTTGTATGGCCCTTTTTTATGGTGTGTATTGAAACACACGGGTTTGGGTCCTCATTTTATTAACATGGTCAAAACAATTTATGCAAACCTTACTGCAAGTGTGGTCACTGGCTGCATTCACTCTCCCCATTTTAAATAAGCCGAGGCAGTCGTGAAGGTGATATGATCACATCATTGTTATTTATTTCATCTCTTGAGCCTTGGCACAGTCTATGAGGATATCTCAGAGTGTCACACCAATTAAAATTAAATCCAACAAGCATTACATTTCCCTTTTGCTGATGATGTCCTTCTCTATTTTCTCTGATATAAAGAACTCTCTTCCACATATCCAGCTCAGCTTTGTCTCTTGTTACAAAATTAATTTGACTAAGTCTTCACTATTAAAGTAAAGACGATTGTGCATATTTCAATATCCCAGTAGCCTCTCACTTTAAATACTGTTTTGTGAATACTCTTCACATGATTAAACATGATTTGGAAAGTTTCAATAATTAAAATAAAGGTCCTACCTGGATTACATTTTTATAGTTTAATGTCATCTGATGAAAGGGTTATGGGGACTTACTATTCCTAATTTTAAACTGTATATAAGTTATACTTTTTAATTTTAAAGTTAAATAATTACTTATAAAACAATGCATATTTTGTCTTTATAAGTGACATTAATGAGTGCTGCTGCTTCAGCCGCTGAAGAGAAGCCAAAAGTAGTCAGCGCCCTCTGTTGTGTAATAAAAGATTATTGCAAGATATGTTTTTAAACTGATTGAAATTGTCCATACAGTATTTATAATGTTTTTTAATTGTATTGGAGATATCATAACATCTCTCAACCAGAAAAGAACTTTGTCTGCATTCAGTCAAAGACAAAGTTGGTTAAGACCAATTTATTGTTACAGTGCATTACCCAGCGCTTATCTGGACTATTCTGCAGCAGAGCAAAAAAGGCATGATGCATTCAAAAGGCAGTGTTTCTTAGCTTTTGATTTGTTGAGATATAAACACTCATCTGGACACTTTTATTTTCAGACATTTTCACTTGGGAGCTACATTTTTATTATGTTTATAAACCACATGTTAGGGTCTTAAATAAGACAAATCTAACGAAATATAAGTATTTCTCAACCTACACTCAGCTGCAGGATCTCATAACGCCTTTTGGCACTGGAACATACTCCATAACTTTTGACAGAGATTTTAAGAGACTTATTTGAAGACTGGTGATACTTTCCCCTGCTCCCTTCAGCTCCTCTCTGTGACCATACCAGGACTTTGAGCTTTACTGAGCTTGGTTGTTCTCACTGAGATTTTAACATGTGTTACACTTTGTCAGTTTGTCTGCTCACACACCCACACTCCAAAATGTGTGCACTATGAAACTTAAAGACCAAAGGTTTGCAAGGATTACCGGTAATTATTTTGCAAGGAAAATATATGCAAAAGCTGAAATATGCAAACAATGAAAATACTTTGGAGGTTTAAAAAACAAAACAAGATAAACTTTCTTTTCTTTAAGAAAACATTTTTTTGTTAGAGGAAGAGCTGAAAAACAACACAACTGACCACAGGTAAGCTTCATCTCTTTGACCGTTGTTCTTATACGATCTTTTGTAACATAAGGGTTCTGTACAATCACGCAACACACACACACACACGCACGCACGCACGCACGCACGCACGCACGCACACACACACACACACACACACACACACACACACACACACACACACACACACACACACACACCAGGCAGATGTTGCTCCAACACATATGGTTTGTGTCACATCATCAGTAGAAGCTGGAAAACCCACATGCTAGTTCGCTAAAAAACTGAACTACAGCCCTCACTCAATTCCTCCATCTGTTGATCTCTGCCTTCTTTTATCTCTTTCCGTCTCTCACACACAGAGTAGACATTGTAATGTGTACCAGGTGTGTGAGGCAGCAGGATGTCCACCAACAAACAGGTCAACATGCAGAACAAAGACAAAGACCTTCTTTACTCTTCTTCTTATCATTCTCTCTTCCTCACTTATTCCTTTTATACCACTAGCTGAGGGGTTGGAGGTTCAATAGTCCTCCAGTCCATAGTGTCAAAATGCCCTTGAGCGGGTAGCTCTGCAGTCAGTGTGTCTGAGTGTGTACAAAGTTAAATAGTAAAAAATGTCAAGTTAGATAGAAAAGCTTTGTAAAAGTCAGTGGTTTCCAAACGTTTTCTGTCATGCACACACCCCCATTCGATCTTCTATTGACAATATTTAAGAAATATATGAAAACATTACCGGGGTCCTATGATCACTGCATTTAAGGAGAGATCTAAGAGTAGGCATCTCTCTCTCTCTCTCTCTCTCTCTCTCTCTCTCTCTCTCTCTCTCTCTCTCTCTCTCTCTCTTTCTCTCTGGTCACCTGCAGAGTATGCTGAGCGTGTGGAGTTCATTGACCTTAAATAGTGATCGTATATGGATAAATAAAATTAGGCGGCCATAGATATACCTAAGCAGTCCGTATGATATTCTCTTGTAACACGGAGCATGTGCCACACACGCCTGTATTTTTAATGTTTGGGATCATTTGTTGAATAATGATTTGTAGAATACATGTTTATATTTTTAAAGTTGGGGGATTGCAACAGAAAAAGTATTTTTCAATGTTTGAACATCGCATTGATTTTGAAACTAAATGTTTTGCATTTGATACCTAATCTAAAATACTGCATGAAGTGCTTTTACTGTAGGTTAGAAAATATGAAAATAACTCAGAAGAACCGATGACAGGCTAAAGCATAAATTGATTTTCACAGTGCACACACTGAACTGCTGACCGTGTGAGGAGCCGTAGAGTGAGCACATCTGGTCTTTCTTTTGTCTCTTTTTCTCTCTCTTTCTCCTTTTTCTCTGGACCTGTTTCACTGTTTGTCTTTCATCTCTACTCTCCTTTTCAACTGACACTCACTGCGTCCCCCTCTCTATCCTCTCTGAAACTACATGTCTCCTCCCCTCCCCTCCCATTTCCTTTTCTACCTCTCGCTGAGTGTGGCTGTCATCCTTCTATCGTGGCAGGTGAGGCCATAAAACAGCAGGAGAGGGTGTGTGTGTGTGTGATTAATTATTATACAGATATCTGAGGAGCTGCTATGCAAACTGTGCACACATACCTGGTCATTAATCTCGGCTCTGTTGTTACAGTGTGTTGGTGTGTTAAACAGTAACATCTCTGACCTCTGATCTCTGCTGTGTCTACCGTTCTCTCTCCCTCACACACATAACTCATCATGTCGCCTTCAAGGCCAAAGTGTCTATTCGTCTCTCAGCTCCTCTTACACAAATACAGTACTTCTCAGTGATTTACAACATCCAAGTGATATTTGAGAGTGTAAGGTGCGTACCACGAACATACCACGAGTGTTTTCAGTTTAAATCCATTTGCTTCATCTCCCCTTTCTCCACTGTCTCACATGTGTCTCCATAAGGTGTAAAATAAATATTCACATTAATCACATGAGCAAAGCAGGTGAAAGTACTCTGTTACATGGAAAAGTTTTTCCTTAGAAAATTACGTTCATTTTACAAGCAAGAAAGAACAATTTAACAATAAAAAAACAATGATATCATTATTGCTTTTGCACAACAAGACTCCAACTTGGAGAAATATGGCAAAGAGAAAATATGTAAAAGACATTAAAGCCAAAACATTAATGTCATCAAAACTAAAGTAACAATTGTGCAAAAATGAAAGTACAGTTACAGGTTTTCTATTTTAGTTTAGTTAAAACAATCAGAATTATTATACAGAAAGATGTGTTCACTTTTTTTTCTATCTCGTATATCATCGACTGATGTGTTTGTAGCTCAGTTTTTTTGGTGGCATTTCTGTTTTAGTTAGATAGCATGCAGAGACAATGACAGGAAAAAGACTCAAAGCTTTAACACTAACAAAACAATGGTCCACATCCTAAACCCCTGTGTACAACGTGATCTCTTGGGACAGAATAATAGTGCCCTGCTTTTAAGGTCAGTATGAGCAAATCACGTCCACACATTTTAGGCTTAGCAGGTCATTTACAGCTGGTGGCTAAAATGAGTTTTAGATTTTATCGACAGGACCATCTCAGGTGGTCTTCATCAGGGGACTTTGGTCATCATGTTGAAATTAGAAAGGTAGTTAAATCTATGAAAAGTTTGCTATTTGACTTTATTTAGAGAAGCTTTTAGGTTACTTTAAAGCTCCTGTGAGGAATCTTTAGCTGGCTAAGAAACAGCCTGAACTTAATACAGATGAGTCTGTATGACCTACAAACACAAACAAGACCATCAGTGACTAGATGATTATTTCTTCATGGTTCTATCTAAAGTCAGCAATCACTGCCGCTGGTTAGGTGTCAGATGAGGAGCTTGATAGCATGCTACTAGAACAGCCTTGGTTCACATTTTCCACAGCAAAAGATCTACTGTAAGTGAAATGTTTGACTTTTACAGAAGGCAGAATGAGATTTTTCATTAAAAAAACAAACAACTTCCACATGCAAAGTACAAGATCAGCAAGGAAATGCTTTGTCAACAGGGGGCAACAACATCTACAGAAAATCAAATTTATTTACAGGAGGTTCAAGGAAAGAATATTGTTGTATTTATTTCCCACTTTGACATTTGTAAGTTAAATGAGCTCCCATTTCTGCTCAACCTAACTCAGTAGAGGCTTAATGGTGTGAAATAAAACATGAAAAGCACACCAAGCAGAAAATATGTGGTTTTAACAATCAAGATTAGACATAGATGTGTTTTTCAGAGCAGCCTGCACATGACTTTCTGATTCTACATGTTGTCCATTAATATACATTCAGTGTTCAGTGCTTCTTAGAAAGTACAACTCCACAACAAAGGTACCAGGATGCTACATTTTCATTTTCATGTTGGCAAAGTGTTTATGATTTTAACCAGGAGGGTTTGACACCTTACAGTGCACTTTCTGTAAATGGTTGTGGAAGTCTTACCCTTTGAGTAGAGGAGGACAAGTGAGGGAGAAAAGAGTAAGAACAGGAGAAAATACTGAGGTGAGGAAAAGGAATCAGAGAAAGGCAGCACAGGGTAGAGAGGTCAGGGAGGAGACAAAGAGAAGTGTAAATGTGATAACAGCAGACAACAAGACCAGAGTATGAGAAAAGCAGGGGAGAGGGATAGAATAGGGTCAACAATTACAGAAAAGGAATGAACAATTCTGTAACTTATTAATCTCTATTACATATTGTACATACTGTAGAAATGACCTCCATTCGACAAACATTTTAAAAGTTTTATCCTCTTGAAGACAGACCTGACCAAGCTTGACTTTTTACTTTTCACAAATCTGCGTCATGATGTTATTTCTGCAAACTTAACGTGAAATCATTGAAAGTACTTTATTTTTCGAGCTCATACTACTGACATGAGCTTGAGTGAAGCTGCTGTCTAGTTTGCGTTCTACTATTAAACTGAGACTCAACAGGTGAACGTGCACTTCTCCTGGATGTTATGGAAAAATAATTGACTGGGTTTAAAGGAAGTGTTATCTGCAAGTCGTTTTACACCAACCTCTGGCTTCACCAGAATTACAGAGAAATTCACTTTTTTTCCCAGAGGCTTATACCGTCTATCAGACGATGATTGATGATGATGATTGTCGATTGAGTCCAAGATTCGTAACTGATCAAAGTGGCGGCAAAGGAGGAGAGGGGGGAGTAGAAAGTGGGCTGGTTTAGATGGAAGATGGAGTGGTGTAAGTGTGTTGGTTGGTTTGTGTGTGTTTAAGTGTGTGTGTGAGGTGTTTTCAGGGAGTTTTTGACAACCTCAGCAGCACATGGTCGAGTGAAAAGACCCACGAGAGCTGCTTGAAGAAACACATCACTTTTCAGGATCTGGTTACAATACTGTGTGTAGGGTGTGTCTGTGTGAGTGTGCCTCTGTATTATCTCCCTGTCTCCTCATATCCAGTATATCCAGGCTCCAGGAGGAATGCATGATTCACTTACAGAGAAGGAAAGGGCACAATCTCTTTATGTAGAGGTTCTCTCAATTTGTCTCTTAAGAGTTGGTTAATAAAGGTTTGTGATGTTATTTTTTCATAGAGATTTATAATGGTTTTCCCACTTATTAAGTGGTTCTATAATGAGTATTTTGACCTGTTTATGAGAGGGGCATTAATTGAAGTAAACCAAGCCACTTCTTAAATGAATGACTGCTAAATGTTATCTTTAATCTCCGCCCATACAACGTAACGTTCTGTGTTTACCTCGTGCAATCTACAGTTTTGTAGACTTCTCTTTCATAGTTGCAGTATTTGAGTCTTTTCGTTGTTATCCTTTACTCCACAGTAAACACACCAACCTCAAATTTAACAGACTTCTATCTCTGGATTGGAGTGATTACAGTTATCCTCCAGAGTCTGTGATAAGAGTCGTGTCCCTGGAAACCATCATGCTCTTTTAGTAATGGTTTGTTCTTCTTAACTATGCACAATTGGCAAATCAGAATAAAGTATTTAACACAGCCATGCAATAGTTATTGTCATCAGTCTGCTAATGAGCCTGTTTAAAACAGCTTCTGGTGAAGACCTTTTCATCCAACAATAGTCATTTATTTGTGCAAAGATGAAAACTTTATGGCTCTTTGTTGATTCTGTTTGTTCTCTTGGAATCATTAAGATGGAATAAATTGTAGAATTGATTGAAGCCAGGCACACTGGGGAGCTGAGGGAGGGAAGCAGACGGACAGAGGGAGTCAGAGAGAGTAAGGAGGGGGAAGGAGGCTGGAGGTGAAACCGCAGTTTTTATATGTTGTCTGGTTTTAATTTTGTGAGAGCCATCATTCACCAGTTCACTGAGGTGGCAAACCAGATGAGTGTGTGCTTTAGGAGTTTGTACTTCTTTGTGTTTCCTACCTGCTGAAATACTTAGACCTCTGTCTGTGCAACTGTGAAAACCCTCTGACAGTTTGCTATTCATCCTTGTTTTAAACATTTTCTTTTTCTTCAAACGTTTGCTATTAAAAAGTGTTAGACATTTTGGGAAATCCACTTTATATCATTATTACTTGACTGATTAAACCATGCTGAGCCTGGCACAGACAGTGGAGGGAAGGGGAAAGAGCTAGCCTGACGCTGTCTGAAGGTAACTTAATCATCCTAGATGCACCTCTTAAGCTCACTTATATTGTATCGCTTCTTTGTTTAATCTTCTCACAAACCAAAGTGTGACAACAACAATTCCTTTGCTTAAAGGGGTCTTTTGCTGATTTCGACCAAATTGTTTCTGTTCAGTAGTTGCAGATACTGGTGGCCTGGAAGAAGGATTGGTAGTCTCTGCCTTCCCTTAAATTGTAATTTAGCTACGAAACTACTCAACGAAGAGCAAAAATCAAAATGGCAAAATATGTGTGCAGAATTTTTTAACTAGAGGATTCATAAAACATTGTTTTGGCTAACTCTGATGTAAGACTGCAATTACTTTATGCGAGCATAGGTAGCAGACAGCAGACACTGCGACTGTAGCTCCTAATGCAATCTGGAGCATGTTGGCATTGCTAGCATGATTTTTCAAGCAGGAGAACTCAACTTTCTCAATCAGTATAGTTCTCACTGAGGAATGTATTTATCTTGTTGTCTACCGTTACTATCAGCACTCACAAATGTGATGAAAGTGTCTTTTAAAGGCTCCTTTGTTACTGTTGAAGTGATAAGAGTATAAAAAGCAATATACAAATGTTTTACAAGTAAAATTAAGTGGTGCTAGTTGGCGGCTTTCATTACCTAAGCAAAGCATTTCAGCAGCAGATTGTAGACTATTAATGAACAGACATGAATGTTATATCAAATCTACTTCACCTCTTTACAAATCAAACAATTGTGTATTAGAGTTGATGGTAAGTTTTATTTTGGTGTTTTTTCACTCACTTGTATTAAATCTGTCTTATTTGTGACCAGTGACTCATATTTGTCATTTTTATTTCTTCATGTGTAGTGCCTTCAACCATGCAAAGAACTGTGGGAAACCAGGAAGATGCTTTCTCCAAAGTCCTGTGAGGTAAGACTGAAAAGGGAGTCAAAGTGTGCGTGTGTGTGTGTGTCACAACAGCAATGGTGGTGGTGTCACTCCTTCAACTTCAACTTCAACTTCATTATTATCCCGAAGGAAATACGATCTGCAGCAGGCATCAAGACACAACAGATACACAAAGGAAAAACATCAGAAACACAGACATACAGAAAATGCACAGCTTAAGTGAAAAACAAAGGTACTTCAACTGCACTGAGATATTTCAGACACAGCACTGAATGTGCATTAAGTCAAATAAAGTGCTGTGCAGTAGGTAAAATAAATAGTTAGGATGAATAATCAAGCTAAGAGAGATATGAGAAGAATAAATAATCAGGTATACAGTCTAAAAATAATCTTAAAATCTTTCTAACCTATATAAACAGAAAATAGACATTGAAAAAAGCAAAGTTACTGTAGGCTCTCAAATTAAGCTTTTAATGGAAACAGGGATAGAAGACTGTCTGGTTGTTTTGGTTCATTCTGTATGATGGCCTGAAGGAAGGAGATCAAACTCAACAGAAAGGGGGTGGACCGGACAGTTCATGTTTTTTTTAGCCTTACTGATTACACACTTACATTACATACATACTTACATGTGTGTATGTTTTGTGTGTGGCCCTAAATGATTATTTGTAAAACCAGTCAGTGGCTGTGGTATTCAGACAGATTAGTTTTTCATCACAATAGCTGAAGCATGTTACTGGCTGGATGGCTGACTGGCTGGCTGGTTAGGAACACAGGGTAATTCACAGCTATTAGCTAAGCTTATGTTTACATTTTGCTGATCTGTAGTCATGTGCACAGAAACACACACACACATTTATACAAACATGCAGCCACCTTTGAGACCAAATCTCCAGGGCTGCCTGCAAAGAGTCAGTGGGAGTTTACCAAAGGAAACACTTTCCCCTCTGCTGTGTGTTTTTCTGCCCACATACGTGTGTTTGAACATTACATATCATTTCCGTTATGTGTCAGCTGCAGTAATAACAATCCCCCCCCTGTTCTGTCTCTCAGAAGCAGACAGAGTGTGTGACGAGCAGGGAGTTTCTGTCCTCCCTGAGGTTGTCTCGTCAGGGTGACTGCCCTCCGCCTCAGCGAGCCTTCGGCTTCGCTGCAGCCTGTGTGGAGAGCTGCTCGTCAGACCAGCATTGTCCCTCCTCCAGAAAATGCTGCGCTAATGGCTGTGGACATACATGCCAAGCCCCCGCCAATCTATATAAAGGTAAAGGCAAGTCCCTGGCAGCATGTTAGATGATGTTTGCAGCATCGTGTGGGCTTTATTACAAGATATTGCAGCACCAAAAAGAAACTTTACTGATTTTTTTTTTGAACGCTTAAAAGTGCACATGCACAACGCTGTGCAGATAAAAAGCAATAAAGCTATAGTTAAAAAAAAAGATGTCAGTTAGCTGATTTGCCATCATTAGCTGCTCATGCTGGTTACTTTACTCATAACACTGAAAATGCTTAAGACAGCACGTCTCTATTTTGATATTAAATGTCTGTATTTATTCACATTTCCCCAAAATTAAAATCTGTTCAACATATAGTATCTTTCTATTCACAGGCCATCGGATAATTTAAGCTGTTCACATGTTAACTATTGATAAGTTTTATTAATGCTTTAATCTCTTTATTTGTAATTTTATTTAATAACGCATTAATAAAACATAGTTTGTAAGCACGTATCTGTACATATGAATGTTTGTTGTATTTATTACATTTGTTGTTCTTATTTGTTCTTGATTTTTATTTGTGCTATATTTTGTAGTGTACATAAAATTAACATATTTTACCTTAGATCTTTATCATAATGCCTGTGTCTTCATGTTTATATCTTTTGTCTTAATGCATTTATTTCTGTGTCCAGACTAAAGATGTAACACCCAAATTCTGCCCAGGGGATAAATAAAGTATTTCTGAAACTGGATCTGATTTTGAATTTAAATAATATTTTCTGCTTCTTGGTGACCCTCCAGGTGTTCCTCTGAAGCCTCGCAGAGAGATGAGCTTTGTGGAGGACACAGAGGGTCGTGTGAAGGTGGTCTGGGTGTCAAAGTTTAATGTCAGTGTGGAGCCCATCATTTACATGCTTCAGTCCCGCTGGAACATCGGGATTCATCCCAGTGAAGACCACGCCTCACCATGGACTACTATTGCCATGGTGAGTACAGTTACCTGCAGAATCTCACTTTAATTGAAAAATGAAAAGGTGAGAGAGAAAGTTGAAAGATGGAAAATGGAAACCTCCTTATTGACTTGAGAGTTGTGCGGCATACATTGATGAAGAATGTTTTTTTTGTATATATAAGTTGTTATATTTCTATAATCTTTCACAAATGAAGAGTTTTAAAGTCCAAAATAAAATAGAATAAATCATCATCTTGTAAATGTCCGCCTCCCTTCACTTGTAGGCGGTAATAGCTGTTGGGGAGTTTATGTTGGGAAGCTGATTGTTGGAGAAAAAAACATATTACAACATAGCACATCGTTTTTTTGTCCAGCTAGCATTTTTCAGTGATTGAAGCTCTAAAAATGGTTCCCTGTGCCTTTAAGAGTGAAAAAACACCACAAAGTTTGCAACATATCTTTACCTCATAACTCTCAATTTGCCTTGAATGATGAAACTTCTCAGCTATGGAGATGGATGTTAGTCTCTGTTTCCACCTCATACGTCTGCTGCCTTGCTGTCTAAACCTCTCCACCCCAGCAAGTCTCCCATTCCCATTCTGCCAGGGTAAACTGTCTGTGTGTGTGTATGCATGTGTGGGTGTGTGTGTGTGTGTGTGTGTGTGTGTGTGTGTGTGTGTGTGTGTGTGTGTGTGTGTGTGTGTGTGTGTGTGTGTGTGTGTGGTGTGTGTGTGTGGGTGTGTGTGTGTGTGTGTGTGTGTGTGTGTGTGTGTGTGTGTGTGTGTGTGTGTGTGTGTGTGTTGTGTGTGTGTGGTGTGTGTGTGTGTGTGTGTGTGTGTGTGTGTGTGTGTGTGTGTGAGTACTGTACATCCATGTGTGTGAGCCTGTGTGAGGTTAGGTAAATAAGCAGAGCTTAAAAAGGAACCACAGGCAGCCACAGTCGTTCCACCGGCTGAGTCTGAATGACTGAACGCTCATTATAGACTTAAATAGATGGCAGCTTGTGTCTGTCAGCGTGTGTGTCTCCATGGATGAGTAGATTTTAAGCAGTGATTACATTCACACTGTCAGGGAGACAAAACATGTGAATCCTCAGGAATTCAAACCATAATTTCTGCAAATCATTTAATTTGACTATTATCAGATGAAATTCCAATCCTACTGTGCTCATCTGACTTTCCATCTCATTAACGTGTGTGACTAATATTTCTGAAAGAACACAGGGTTTTGTCATGTTTTGAAAAAAGATGCACTAAAAAAATGTCAGAGATGATTTGACCATGTGTGCCAAAAGTAGTCTTGAAATGAATAAAACATTTAATTTTACAATGCAGACAGCAAAGTAAAAGTGACCTCAGTATTACACACCTGGAATGATAAACAGATAATTAAAATCTTTTTGAAAATAATGTGTGTTTGAGTATTTCTAACCCAAGGCATACATGTTTGGCTAATTCCTGCAGAAGGCTAGCTCGAAGTCTGGAGTTACAGTGAAACAGCTAGCATAGCTCTGTCCAAAGGTACCAAAAGTCCTATACCAGCACCTGTTAATCTCTTATTAACCTATCTGATCTTGTTTGTTTAACCTGTACGATACTTCTTAAGAATAGTAAAGAAAACAATTCTCTTGTGTTCATAAGCTGCATGAGATTTAACTTGGTAATTAGTTAGCATTAGAGGTGCTTATCAGGGATTCTTTGGCAACCAGGCTTCCCCTAGTTTCTGGGGTTTAAGTTATGCATGTCATTCCCCACTCTCTCTCTCTCCCCGATTCCTAAAACTATCCACTGTCCTATCTCTTAAAAATGACAAAAATACACCTATAAATAAAAACTTTATCTGTTAGTTGAAGGAAATATGAAGATTATAAAGGCTCAAAGTTTTGAAACAAAAGGTGATTTTCTTTCATACAAGTTCTCATTGCTACATGTAATGTGCTTATGTTTTCAGACGCTCTCAGAAGATGTGGTTCTGTCAGATTTGAGACCACAGCGCTGGTACCAGTTCAGAGTAGCAGCCATCAACAGCCATGGCAGCAGAGGCTTCACCACACCCAGCAGACACCACATCTCCAGTAAAGGTAGTGCAGCCTGAACACTCACTGTAATTTTCTTTAGAGAGTGGTGATTCCTCTTGCATGTTTCTGTAACCTTTCAGTGTATATTTATTTTCTGTCATAAGACGCTGAACAAAACACAGACTGTTGCGTTCCATTCGTGTCATTATATGAGGAATATTAAACATCTCTGAGGAAAACTCAGAAACGGAGGAACATTCACCTTCCTGTCCTTCGCTGTTCTTTCTCTCTTTTCACTCAGGAGTTGACGGATAGGGTACACACAGCAAGAAAACTATCAGGCAGTCCATAAAACACAGACAGGAAACAGAAAATGCACACAACTGCATGTGCACATTTTCACACATACTGTATAGAAACACACACTAAATCACAACGCACAGGATTCAGTTGGTTCCGAGCCAGAATATAATCCTTGGTGTGGGACAGTGAGAGGGAGTAAAGTGAGAGTAAGACACCTTCTCTCACACACACACACACACACACACACACACACACACACACACAGTAGGAGGTCCTTACTCTAATGCTTCACAGACCGAGGTCATATTGGTGTTTTTCCAGGATTGGCTGGTGATATGAATCCCCTGCAGGGATTGGCTTGAGTATGTTTGCATGTGAATGATGACTTAAGGTTGGATTCAGCTTTGGAAAAAGGTTCTATATCAATTGAGAACTTACAGGAGATTATGAGGAGGTGTCTGAGATATCATTTTCCACCTGCCTTTAACTAAACACAAAACAGTACGATTTGTCATTCCTTGAAAAGTCAATATTCAATCTGTGCCATGGTAAACTGAAACTTTTCTGGACTTCTCTTAAATCTGCACAAAAACACAGGTGTTTTCTGACACTGTTACGTGGGTTTTATACCTGCTCATATGGGCCCATTGGTTTTGCCAACCACAATAAGAAGAAAACAAAGGAAATCAGAAAACCAAGTCAAATTCAACCCATTTAAAGTTCATTTAAACCCAAACATCCCTGCAGCTAACATGATTGATTGATTTATAAACATAAATGGACAGGACGGATACAAAATTGGCAAAAAAATATGGAGTGGCTTAAAAAAGGTTTACTTTTCTTTGTTCTACAGAGGATGATTTTTGGCAGTAATGATACAACGCTGATGTGTAAAAGGGAAAAAAAGGAGAAAACCTTCCAACACAACGTTGAATTAACCAATCAGTGTGTTAGTTGCACAGATCGCTTTACTTAGGCGACCCCTTACGCATTGCTAATCTAAGCAGCAGCTCACTTCAAGGCTATGAAGGCTATACGAAGAAAAGAAAAAGATTCCTCGCCACACTAAACTAAATAACCTGTCCACCTTAAAGCTCAATATCTTGCTTTCATGGTTCAATTTTTTTTATGCTAAGCTAAGATAATCAGCAATCTACAGCTAACAGAAACAAAAGGGCTGTTTTCTTTTAGACACAATGTGGGTGTGTGTGTATATGCACCCTTGTGTATGTTTATGTATTTCGAGGGCTGGGGTTAAAGGCTAAAGACACAGACTTTAACATTATACATACCATCAGATGGGAGTCGGAGGCTTGTGTTTCCAGTTCATTAGTGTGATTAGTCAGGGGCTGGAGGTTAGGGGTCACAAATCAGGAAGGCTGCAGATGTCAGGATGGTTAAAGTTCTTCCACTGTGACCTGATGCTAACCAGGGAGAATTTGGATTTGAAAAACTGCCTTCCCCATTCATTCAGATGTCAGGGTTTCACAGGACCTGGCAGCTGTTATTATGAGGAAATGTCTGGATGAGAAAACTCATCTTGATATCTTTATCTTGTGCAACAATGGACTGAAATCAGCTGATTGAGGGAGCCACACAGAGAGAAAAAAAGCCTCAGAGAAGAACTCGTGTTTGGTTCTGATCTGAAAATAACTGCTGGCAGACAGAGACCTCCTGCTTATTCCAAAGAACAAAAAAACTACTTCCACACACAAACAGACCAGATCCTGCAGCCCTAATATGCTGCCCTCACTTTGATCTCTGCATCAGGGTCAGCCAAGCACAGCCCAGGGCCTGTGGGAGGCCTGCAGTGGGGAATGTAGTTCTAATCAGATACATTTTGTAGTTTTAATGAAAACAGGATTTGGGTTTGAGGTTCTAATGAGACACAGAGCCAGTGTTGAAAGAGCTGCAACCTGTAGATTTAATCTTGGAGGCAAACAGTGACTCAGTGGTGGTCGCTTTAGGTCTGTGTTGTGGTATAGCTACTGAAAATGGAGGCTTCAAGCTTCTCCTGTATTGCTTACCTTTGATGCTTTTAAATCTAATGGGCTTTGTAAACTTGAATATGACAGAGAGGAAGGAAGCATTTACCCTTCGCGAGTGTTTTTTTAAATTTTGCTCCTCAGTTGTTAGACAATTCAGTCAAGCTGGCAACCAGCCTCTGCTCTGTTGGAATTACAGTCTAAAAGCTGTAAACTCAAATCCATAATAGCCTACTATTATCACGTAAGTTAAATAAGTTATTTTCATTTTGTGGGTCTTTTCATGTCCTTATTCCAAGGACCTGACAGTGGATAGAGTCACATATATAGGAATGAGAGAGTAAAGGAGTTGGGAGACCCTCAGTAAATCGCTGAGGGTTGGAGTCAAACACAGGGCTGTCGCTGTCCAAAGAGCAAGAGCTATAGCCTCTGTTAATAGGACACAGGATTTAACCACTAAGCCAAACTGGGTGCCCTGAAATCAGTTTGCATTATAAACCTAAAAGTGTCATTTAAGTTTCTGTAAACTTTGGGTTTGAATTGGGCGTGTTTATGCTGGATTACTTAAAACAAAAAAAATCCAGTTGATTCTGTGAACAAATCACAGGATATCCCATTTTTGGTATTCTTGGTGAGCAGAGTATTGACATGCAAGGTTGTTATGTGTGGAATACAGTTGTCTTTGTTTGTCTAATAGAGTTTAGTTGGTCCAGTGGGTGATCTCTTTTCGATGGCAGGTGTTAAGGTGGTTAACATCTCCTGTCTCTCTTTAGCTATCTAATCAATACAGGTGAAAAGGCTGTTCAAAAAAAGATAGGACATAAGGTAACCTGTATTGTGGAAAACTAATGTTACAACAGCTCGAACAGCTTTAAGAATTTAAGTATCCAGATATGATTTGAGGTACAGTCATTGTAACTCTCACTGCTTCAAACAGGTGATATTCAGCATTTTTAACCTTTACAAGCTGTCACATCTTTTTGATTGAAGCGGTTGTCTGAGAGAAGGATGTCCTTAAACCCTAAAAAATGTACCTTCACATTTTACTTCAGTACTAACTTTTGTTTTTCTCTTGACAATACCTTTCTCTGACCCTCTCACTACAGACCCCTCACCTCCAGAACCTCCAATAAATGTCAAAGTGAGCAACCAGACTGTAGACGGGGTGGGTTCACATCCAGGGACTCAGTTCACAGCAAGGTAATGGATTCAAGTTTTATGAATAGGTTAATTTCTCTGCTTTTTTTCATTGATGGGTAACTTGATCTGAATCCTCTCAGCACTTGCAGGATTTCATTGTATGAAATCAGTCTTAAAATGTGGCCATGTGGAGAGTCATCGCCTGCCTGATGAAAATTATAGTCCGTCTTTATTTAATCATATCTTGCAGCCTCTTTGCTATTTTTGTACTATAATGCTTAACAAGGGCATGTACAGTTCAGAACATGTCCTGGATTAACTGACATGTTTAATAACAGAGGTGAGGACTTTTATAGTAGCTTCTGTTAAACATGATGATAAATGATCTGAGGCTACACATGGAATAAATGAGGGATAGGAAATAGGAGTGCAAATATTTCATCTGTTATACTGCCACTCAGTGCAACAAAAACATTTACCTCCTAACTAAACATGTAAGGAACTACTTTCCTTCTACTTAGTTACCATAATTTGTTTACATCCTTGTTGTGATGTTGATTGACTTGTTGCTCTCTCTGCTCAGGTCGAAGGGAAGTGGGGTCACGGTGGCCGTCTTAATAAGTTGGGAGCCTCCCAGAGAGGGGGACCTTCCAGTCCACAACTACAGAGTCACTTGGACGCCTCGACATACACAGACAGCGCACAAACACACACACAAACTGCATGCAGACACACATACAGTGCACAATAACATGCACACACGTCCCACACACTCTCACACACCAGAGGAGGATAAAAAGGAGAGCAACACCAGAGTGACTCAGGGGGTAAGGATACATTTTTATGATCTTCATTATACCACATGAAAGAATGTGATTAACGTCTTTGTGTTGCACCATTCATTCAATTTATCAATCAAACACTGCACTCTGAATTAAACATATGAACTGCTGGGTCAATTACTGAAAAGGATCTGTAAAAGTAACATCAGTATTTCATTTTTCTAGGTAGGACCAAATACTTTTTTTGTTGTTGTAATGTAGTTTTTGCAGATAAGATAAATAAGATCGTCCCATTATGGCACAAGTCAACGGGAAAAGACACACACCACACATGGACAGATAAAACTCACATTTAGGAATGTCCTGCTGAGCCACCTTTCATGCAAATGAAAGTTATGTGAAGACATAGTGTCACTAGTTAGACTTCTTTTTTAAGCATTAGGTTTTTGTTGTGAAACAGAATAAGGAAATAACAGAAAACAGGTGTTTGCCTTCTGTGGAACTGTTCAGCTCACATGCTCAAAAATGTCATGCCCCTAAAGTGAATTGAACATTTAAAATGCATTTCAGCTTGACTTGATGTGGTTTTGTGATCTTACATGCTGAATAACTTTCACATTGTGTTTGGTTTAGATCTGTTTTGACATATTAGCTCTTACATCCCTATTTGGTACGCTCTTTACATGTTCATATTCATGCTGCATATGTTCCTTGTTGTTCCTCGGACAGATATAACATTATCTTCGTGGGACATAACTTTGTTAGAGTGCTATGACAACATGCAGGCTTCACAGTGGTAAAACAACATGACAGCTTGGCTGTTTAGATTGACTAACAACAGAGAGTGAAGAGGTTTCCCTGCATTTGAATAATGTGTTTAACTCAAGGCAAAGCATCTGGGAATGTTCTAACAACTACCAGTGACTGCAGCATGAAGGTAGAAGTAAGTGAGTGTATGAATCATAAAAGAACTACGTGTGCAGACGTACAGTTTTATTCCTTCCATTGAGTTAATTATTCGTCTTTTGTGAAAGTGATAAACATAAGACCAAGACAGTGATGGGAAGTTATTTCTATCGTGAGTCATTGTGGTCTTGTTTCTCAATTTGAAGAGTACCGTGAAGAGTTCTTGCCACATTTTTGAAATTATATTTAATGCAGTGAAAACAGTCAGGAGGGTTGATTTTACTTGTATAATTAAAGGTTTGATGATTATGTAATATGCTCATGATGCAAATGAGTCCAGTCAGCAGCACCAAAATACCCATAATCACAGCAAACAATGCAGATACTACAGCTTAGACTCAGCAGTTATGATTGCCTCAGATTTTTTTCTCTTTAGAAAAGTACACAAAACTCTTTGAAGAGTTAACCCTCAGCTTTAAACTCACTTAAATGTTTATCTCTTAAGTGGGCATTCACTTCAAAAGAAGAGACAAAAGAATTAAAAACATAAACATCAAGAGTTTCAAGGCTTTAATGCAAGTGGTCTCATATGGACCTGGCTATCCTAAGTAGTGATGGCGATCCCAGACTGAGCCTGGTGGAGCCATTTATCTGTAGTCTTGTCCTCTGTTCTGCTCGGTTGGGAGGCCTGGAATTTAAATGAGGCCCCCTAACTAGTGTTACCTACTTGCAGCTGCATCTAGACGCACACGCAGACACAGCAGCATCACAACAGGTAGGCAGGGACCAGAATAGCATGTCTGTGCTCTGTAAAATAGTTTTCATATAATGTAAAGCACTTATATTTTATTGCTCTCAATTAGCACATGATAATACATTCCCTAGATATGTATTAAACGTTTATCCTGTCTATTAGGAATGTATGGAGGCCTAGAGGGACTTAGCATTAAAACTGAAGTAAAATGGGAAATTGGAGGATGTATTCAAACATGTAAAAACCTCTGCTGAATCAGTGCTTTTAAATATACATCAGCGTCTTATACATAATGTCCTCTGACATTATGCACCAGAATAGAAATCCAGGCTTCCCCTTTGCTGTCTCTGTTTCACAAATACACACACATGCATGTACAGCTGCAGAGGCCATATGTTTTGTCTATCTTGAGCGTAATGGAAATACTCTAGCCTCATTTTGTCTGCTGGCCCCCTAAAAACTGCTTTTAACCTGTGATTGTCTCATTCTGTCTTAAGTGTACACACACACACACACACACACACACACACACACACACACACACACACACACACACTTAGACTTGTTATCATCCAAGCATCTCTGTGTTGTGACTAGCTCAAACTCACGTAGACAGACAGAGTTGATTGACTAAGAGGATGTTAATGAGCTGTCAGTCAAACAGCAGGCTAATGTAAAACAGGTCTGGCCTGTCCGTCACAAAGCAGAACACACACACACACACACACACATGACTCAGGTTTTTTTGATGGTGAGGGGTTTGATGACAGTGAGGATGACAAAGATGATGGCAGCAACAGTTCTGGCTCTTGCCGTATTCCTGAGATTGTCACTCAATTTTATACACTAGTTTATCCAAGGTATTTGTACTACAATTCACACATTTTTAAAAGTCTCCTTTCAATTTTTTTGCTGAATTACAACAGACTGAAAAGAAACGTATCATGTTGTCACTGTTTCATTTGTTACAGGCTCAGTGTGAGATGTGGCTGCAGGGTCTGCTGCCTGCTGCCTCCTACATCCTGTCTGTGCAGACGGTGGCCTACTGGGGTCAAAAGAGGCTGAAAAGTCCCAGAGTTCAAATTGACTTTACAACCATAACTCGTACAGGTGAACAGACAAAGCTTCTTCCTCATAAAGCTAAGAGGTTGAACCTGAAATCTGTATTAACATTGTGTATTCGTGTATTTCATAGCACCACTGTTAACAATTATTTTAAATTCTCTTCTCACTATTTCAGCGAGATGTGATTGAAATGCACTGATTTTTTTATTTTATTTGTTAAGACAGAGTTCTATACTTGATGCAAATTTCTATTTTGGTGCAAGATTTTTGTTGTTTAAAATAACATGCATTTAAACCAATGTTGATGAGCATCAGTCAATGACTTTTCCATATGTTATCATGCTTCAACTGCTCATTTAAATGGGTTTTATTAGGGATGTGCAATGACAGTTAAATGTCACCACCTTTGCTAGTCGGCACTAGAATTACTTACCGCTTAAACAAATGTGTTGGGCCTCAAGGCTGGTCAAATGTTTTGCTGAAACTGCAACACAGCCATCCGCCATTAGCCGAGGCCATAGCCATAGGCTGGCTGAAGCTTCTCTTAATGGGCCTTCTCTCCCTGCTCTACTGCTTGTCAATATTTGAATCCAGAAAATTGGGATAAAAAAGTATGTAGTATGTATGGCTGTGTCAGGTTAAACTGGCATATCTGCGGAGCAATGTGAACACATTTAGCACAGCCATGTGGATGTAAACCTGCAGGCCAGACTAAAGGCTCACAGTGCTAGCGCTGTTAGCGTTAGCCATACTCGGCAAACCAAATTACATCGTTTAACTGCAGACCATTACAAATGGATTGTGCTCAATTTTGACTGTTCTCTGACTGTTTTCTTACTTTTAGACTAGTCAGGTAGTCTAAATTTAAATTTCTTTTAAACAGATTAGGAAATAAGTTGTCTAGGAACATCCCTACTTGTATGTAATGTGTCCAACAAAGTCCAACAAACTTCCATAATATGAAGTAGGAGACGGGTTATTACATGGTATTCAGTATTTTTTACGAATAAAATGATAACATGTTTTAGTGCATTGCTTTAAAACCTTTTACTAGGATCAGATAAATCAAATACCATCATGTTTAACATGAGCGTGTTGCAGATATCTGCTTTTTGGACGGCTCTCGTTTCATAATCAAAAGGAAAAATTAGTCTTTTTAAACTGTAAAACATGAAAAAGTCCAAATGGGTTAAATAATTATCTAAGGCACTGTATCAAAAGAAAGATGTTTAAATAGAGCCAGGTATTAAGTCACCAAAAAATACAAAACTTTAAGAGAGAGACCAAAACATTGATAAGTTAAGTCATGTTTTGTCAGAATAAACAATAAAATGCTTAAGATAAAGCTAAGAGTTGCTCAGCAGACCAAGTCTTTTCTAAAATAGTGTAAACTGTCTGTGCTGTTTTTGTAGCTGTGATTCAGTTGTGATGTCACTTGAGGACTCCTTTAGCAAAACAATCCCAAAAACAGACTCATTCTAACTTTTTATTCCATCAGTAAACGCTAAATGACGAGCCCACAGTACCCACTTATAACATTGCCGTTCATTATTGAGTTAATGATATTAGTACAAAACTGCAAAGCTGCTGTATTTGCTGACTGTCAGCATATTTTTCTCTAGACAGCTGCACTATTAAAACACACACATACAGTGCAAAGTGACGATTTTAATGGTCGTCCAGGCAACAGAGGTATTTATAGGCGACCTGTTGGTCAGCCCAGCAGAGGATTATTGCCAGCTGCAGCTCAATTATCACACCACATAACAACAATTTAATATGGAACATATTGTCATATTGTCTCATATAATTCAGCTGTATTAATATTTGACACAGTGCATGTATTGGCCTGGTTTCTCTCCATCTAATGAGGGTCAGTTAGGCCAGATAAGGCCAAATCTTTCTTCAGAGTTAATGTATTAACGAGAGAGCTAGCTGACAGCTGCTACCTAGTCAGCAGTTTATGTTATTCCAGGCACACTATAATATAATTTCAACTCCATGTGCCATATAACAGGCCTGTTTAAATGTACACTCAGCAGCCAGTTCATTAGTTACACATAGTGGGAACGATGCACTTTTACACAACTATCCTGTAATAAATCCTCCCTGCATGAATATCATGTCTACATTATGGAGTTTGCTTTAAAGAGGTGTTATGTAAAATGTTTGATCAAATTCTGGGATACATTTCGCTGCCAGGGTTTCCTGTGAATTGGCCCAGTCTCATTGGTATAAATGTAA